>JAOTOM010004462.1:0-180000 GCA_034440615.1 Ashinkailepas kermadecensis
ATCGCAGGGAACAGAGAGGTTTGACACCGGGCGAAAGCTCACGGCATTGGCTATCCTTTGGGCACAACTTCAGTGCGGTCGGGTCAGCAAGCTGCACGTGAGCGACACCGATGTGACGGGAGAACGGGTTGCGTCGAAATCCTCTGTTTGTTACAGTGGTCTAAAAGCGTGTAAAACGGATTTTTACAAAGGAATATGACCAATTTTGGTGCACAGAATTGGTTCGTTTTCAACCGGCATGGCTCGCGAACTAATTGACCAATATACACCAAACCGACACCACGGTATAGCCAAGACTCCAAGCTCGGCAGTACAATTTTTTTTTTACCGCACGTGGCACGTGAGGCACGCGGGAGGGGTGTAAATAAAAAGCGGACGATTTCTCGTTTTTACACCATTGGATCTGGTAGTGTTGTTGTTATTTGGGTTTAGGGGCGCATCAACTGCGGAAGGTTATACAGCGCCCATGGATCCAGTAGTGGAAAAAGGCTAAAGTGACGTTACACCGTTGCCTGCATTACCCGGTTGCATGTACTGGCTACGCTTTTCCCACTGACCATCGGCGCGTGCCGTGTGCCTGTGGTCAGCCATCGCGAAGAGAGTGACAAGTGTCGCGACCTGTAAAACAGGTTCTGCTTCGCACTCCATCAACGTACCTGTCAGGCTATACTCTGGATGAAAAGTGGCAGGCACGCATATACGCAACTGTTGTGATTGCCACGGCACCTTTAGATTTTCACCATCGAAAACACTTTTAATACAATCAAGACTGCCTTGAAACATTATCAAACATGATTTTCGGCCTTCTCAACCGGCTCATTGCATCGATAGATCGCCGAGTTTGCTGGAGCAAACTTCGTCGATTGAAAATTATACGGTCGCACGTGCTGTCACGCCAGAAAAGCTACCGTCGATAGGAATTCATAGGTGAATACAACTTGCTCATTGCTATCTGATCATCCTGTCATATGATGCATTGCCATAGGTGAATACAACTTGCTCATTGCTATCTGATCGTCCTGTCATATGATGCATTACCATATGCTATGCGTTAGCCATGCCAAACGAACGCGCTCTGTCTGCGCCGGCTCCAGGTGGAGACGGGGAAAACCACTTCGAGTGACGGATGGCGAGGGGTAACACTCACCTGTGGGAATGAAGAATGTGTCGCCGGGTTTAAGCTCGATCCTGCCGCACTGTTCCACTGTGTCACCAAAGAACACGTCGCCTTGTTTGCCAGAGAGCACCCAGGTCTCGTACAGCTGCACGTTCTGGTCGGTTGGCGGGATCAGCCAGAATATCTGTCGGCCGAGTCGATCAGTGCACGTCACGTCTGGCCACCCGACACGACGTTCCGGTGGCTACACGAGACGCTAATTACAGCTGTGGTTGGTTGGTTGGTTATTGGGGCTTAGGGGCGCATCGAATGCGTCGGTCATGCAGCGCCCATACAGCTGTGGTGATGATGCAGCCGGCATAACTGCTTTGTTGAAGTGGTGATCCTCGCTTCATGGTTCACATCACAATGGCTGCAGCTTGCACCGTTTCTCGGATGGTGCGATCAGTCAACACCATATGCAGCAGACCGTCGTCGCAATGTCTTATCCCAGTGTTGTCACCCCAGTGGCGATAAGCGTGGTCACTCATCACGGATGACAGCGTCAGGTATAGGAAATATTACCCCGGGAAACTACCAGCAGAGAAATGCAAGCTTGCCATCCTCCAAAGCCATAGCTAAAAACACACGTACAAACGACATGCCGCTATGCAGCCTGCACACTGTCCAGTGTGCTTGGTCCAGCTTGGTCCAGTCCAGATGCACCACATGGCCCTAAGTTGCTAAACGACATCAACTGGTCAATCACACAGCCTTTAGGATCGTGAGTGGGACGGTGCTCACCTTGCCGCCCCTGAGCACGTGGTACCAGACAGACGTGCCGCCAAAGTCAATGTGGAAGTCGGTGTAGCAGCCGTTGACCGACATGAGGCAATACTTCTGCACCTTTGGGTACATCATGTCGTCCAGTACGTTCGTGGACTCGGTCTGCAGCTCCTTCAGGTGGCGAGGCCAGACGCGATCTACCCAGTCGATCTGGCGAACCTGGCGGTAGTAGAAGCAGCACCGCACACGTCAGACGCGGCAGTGCAGCACCACCCACCACTCGCACACAAACGTGGGGTCCACCTTACCGCCACTCGCACCCAACCGAACAGAGCCCACCCATCGCGCCCTGCACAACAACACTACGGGGTCCCATATAGCACTAGACGTCAACCTTCGTCCCGCCACAAAATACACAAACCTGGCCCTGTCTGACGCCAGCGGCCCGGAAATGGCACGCGAGAAAAAGAGGGGATGCACCCGCAGCGAACACCGGAGTATGGCTAATAAGCACCGATAACCGTAATCCCGACATTTTTCTCAGTTGCATTCTGCGTCCAGAGTGACTGGCAGACAGACAGCTTGGACGCCTTTCTCGATGGCAGCGGGCTAGTCTTACCACAGTGGGCGCGTCCACGAGCCGCTCCAGCTTGGTGTGGCTGAACTCGAGACTGATGACGTTTAACAGACGGTCCTTGGTGGGGCTATCAAAGTACTGCTGCCACTCTTTCATCGTCATCTCCATGTTCTTCTGCGTGCGCACGTCCATGACATCCAGCATTCGCCGGGAGCCTGTCCGAGTGGCAGAAAGGCTCGTCACACTAGCCGACCCACCACTGCATCCGCCGGGAGCCTGCTATGGCGGGGGTGGCTCGTCACACTAGCTGACCCACCACTGCATCCGCCGGGAGCCTGTTATGGCGGGGGTGGCTCGTCACACTAGCTGACCCACCACTGCATCCGCCGGGAGCCTGTTATGGCGGGGGTGGCTCGTCACACTAGCCGACCCACCACTGCATCCGCCGGGAGCCTGCTATGGCGGGGGTGGCTCGTCACACTAGCTGACCCACCACTGCATCCGCCGGGAGCCTGCTATGGCGGGGGTGGCTCGTCACACTAGCCGACCCACAACTGCACCATGGGCTGGCCGGTCACCATTGCACCATTCCACCGACATCTGGCACCGTTCAGACTTCAGCAGCCAGTCCGCGTCAATTTAAACAGTCGATGCAGGACGTCTAAATTCGCTTAGGTGCCAGAATATAAATACAAAGAATTATCTCTGGAAATGTGTGATAAACCATGAAAATGGAACCACATTCAGCTGACACCTTACCTCGAAATAGGCCTACATTCTGACCTTGATGCTATATTCCTCAGAATTTCAATGCTGTCTCAATTTGAAATTATATTTACATCCTTGCCTCGCCGCCTAACATCACGAATCTGGACACGCTGAGTCGTTGACAGCAGAACACCAGTCGTTGACACCAGTTAATGAACATTTCTCGTATTGTTTTATAAATCATTCCTAGACCACGGGCGGCGCAACCGGAGGGCGGGAGTGGGGGTGAAGGGGCAGGATGCCCCAAAATATTCACATTAACCCTACAGTGTTCCACGATAAAGAATGAGTTGGATATTAGTTTTGTCCCACCCCAACCAACGTGTCGCCGCCAACATCACAAACTATCATATATCATTGAGTTTTGAACACAAATAAATATAAAATGCACAACAATAAATTTAATAAATCGCATGTAATCAAGTTCACCGTGACCTGGACTACAAAATGGTGTATTATGATGAACTAAAATATAAAATACATTGCTTTTAATCACTTCAAACTTTCGAATTAGACTTGCAGAAAAGAGATGCCGCAAAATTTGAAATTGATACTTTCGGACTGCTTACATCTGAAACTACCAGATACAAATAAGAAATGATAGATAGTTGTACATATAGCTGTTCCCATACACACGGCTCGAGTCCCGTTGGCCAGGTGAGGGCGCCGCATCTCTCCTGGTCAGGCGACAGGGGAAGCGTGGAGAAGGGGGACATCCGCTGATAGACACCCGGCAGGCAGGAGAGAACGAAGAGAGAACGAGGAGAGAGCGAGAGAGCGAGAGAGCGAGAGAGCGAGAGAGCGAGAGAGCGAGATAGAGCGAGATAGAGCGAGATAGAGAGAGATAGATAGAGAGAGATAGATAGAGAGAGATAGATAGAGAGAGATAGATAGAGAGAGATAGATAGAGAGAGATAGATAGAGAGAGATAGATAGAGAGAGATAGATAGAGAGAGATAGATAGAGAGAGATAGATAGAGAGAGATAGATAGATAGATAGATAGATAGATAGATAGATAGATAGATATATAGATAGATAGATAGATAGATAGATAGATATATAGATAGATAGATAGATAGATAGATAGATAGATATATAGATAGATAGATAGATAGATAGATAGATAGATAGATAGATAGATATAGATAGACAGACATAGAGATAGAGATAGAGATAGAGATAGAGATAGAGATAGAGATAGAGATAGAGATAGAGATAGAGATAGAGAGATAGAGATAGAGATAGAGATAGAGAGAGAGAGAGGAGATAGAGATAGAGAGAGATATAGATATATATGTATATATATATATATGTATATATATATATGTATATATATATATATATATATATATATATATATATATATATATATATATATATAGAGAGAGAGAGAGGAGAGAGAGAGAGAGAGAGAGAGAGAGAGAGAGAGAGAGAGAGAGAGAGAGAGAGAGAGAGAGAGAGAGAGAGAGAGAGAGAGAGAGAGAGAGAGAGAGAGAGAGAGTGTGTGCATATCCGTTCAATATTAGGCATGCATGGTTGTTTTTGCGCTAATTTATCGTCGCTTGGTTAAATATTTGTTTATAACGATATATTACTGAAATACAAGCCTTTTGACGCTCGAGGCCGTGATGGGATGAGAATGTTAGTCATCTGTTCTTGAGTGTTGTGTTGCACAAGTGTTCAAACTAGTTGTGAGGTCAAGGGTTAAACAGATATGGCAGAAATGTCTCCAAATTGTGGTAGGTGGCCCATTCCACGAAAAAATCGACAAGTGAAGGAGGCAAATAACACCCTACAATTTATATTTCGATGACAATACTTACGTAAGATTAGATTGTCTCTATAATCCAGCTGTGCAATTTTTAGAAAGATCAGAGCAACGGTTAAGGAGTTATAGTCTCGGGCATTTTTTTAGAGGTAACCTAAGTCTTTGGAGGCCTGGAAATCAATGAAAAGTAACACAAATTGCGCGAAGCTATATATCGCTGAACTCGTCATGATCCACTGCATCTTGTGTCAGTTTCGAATTTTTTGTTCACGCGTTTTTTTTTTGCAATTGTGAGCTTGTGACCTAGTTTGACCTTCGAGACAGTCACAATGCTACTTTGAAAATTCGGAAGCTACGAATGGTGATTTGTGAAATCCTAGAGCGTTACTTGTAAGGAGAAAAGGAATGTAAATGTTTCGCTTGATGCAATATATTTATGAATCAATGTCAGCACATAAAAAATGTACGATCATATTTCGCCGACAACACTGAAGGGTTTTTATCACCGCCAATCACTGTAATATCAACCTCCTGGCGGTTCAGACCCTACGTTTTGAAAACGAAAAGATGAACCTTATTGACTGAGTAAGCGCATTCATCTTGAACTGCTTGAGAACAATTTTTTTCGCTGACGCATCCATTGACACATGCTGAGCCTGAAATGAATGGAATTGGATCATGAGCCGCCTACATCGGTGTAATAAAATGAAGTAACAGAATTACACAATGCAATGCAGTACAATAATGTGTTACAGTACAGTATTATAATGTAATGACACGTAATGATCTATATATCTGCAGATCATTCCATACCTTGTCAGAATTTCAGTTCAGACTGATGATCACATTTCTGCCATATCTGTTTAACCGTTGACCTCACGAGTTAGAGCACTTGTGCAACACAACACTCAATATCATAACTAACATTCTCATCCAAGCACGTACCTCGAACGACAAAAGCCTTGTATTTCAGCAATATACCGTTGTAAACACATGCTTATACAGGCCACGATAAACTAGCGCAAAGACAACCACGCATGCCTAATTTTGGACCGATATCTAGAGTTTTAGCGGCAAAACGTTATTTGTTATATATTCTTACCTCAAATGATCAGATGCTTCGAAAGAAGAACTTCATTTCTGCACTTTTTAAAATCAGATTGTGAATGTCCCGAAGGCTAAAGTAGGTCACGTGACCTTAGGTCACGATGTCCAGATTTAAAATATCGAGTAAACGAAAATTCCGAAATAGCCAAATGATGCAGTGGGATATTTTGCGTTCACCGATATATACTTTGCACAATTCGGATTGTATTTAATTGAGTTAAACACCTCAAAATACACCCTTGTTAGGTTACATCTAAAAAATGCCTGAGGCTATACATCCTTGATCGCTAACCTGATCTTTTTTTTTAATGGCACAGCTGGATTCGGCGCATCAGATAACCCCACAGAACTATTCTCATAATAAACAAAACAAATATTGGGTGCTATTTTGGCCCTTTTTTGGCTATTACCAATCGTCCGTAAAATATCCGATGACCGAATGTCAAAAGTGTGTCCACTGACCGAGCTGCCACGGAATGTCCACTGACCGAGCTGCCACGGAATGTCCACTGACCGAGCTGGCACGGAATGTCCACTGACCGAGCTGCCACGGAATGTCCACTGACCGAGCTGCCCCGGAATGTCCACTGACCGAGCTGCCACGGAATTGCCACGGAATGTCCACGGCATGTACACGAAATGAGCCAGCACTGACGGCACATGCACGAGCCATACAGCCAGCGACGGCGACCAGCTTTTCATCACCAACGGCATCACTCACCGACCGCCAGCCGCACGTCGTTGATCGTAAAACTTGACGGCGGCACGTTTATGCCCAGGGTCTCCTTCGAGTGGAACACCAGCGGCGTGGTGAAGCCATTCCTCTGGACCCAAGCCAGGTCAAAATCTGCAGAAAAATACGGTGGAAATATCAACCAACACTACTGCTACAAAAAATTGCAGAGAAGATATACAACATTGGCACACTACAAACCAGTCATCAGCTGCTTCCGTTACTTCGTATGCGCTCATGAAAATGAATGGCCAGGTGGCGCTTTGGCGCGCACACACATCCACACATGCACACACACAACCTATATGTATTATATATATATATATATATATATATATATATATATATATATATATATATATATATATATATATATATATTTTTTTATATTTATATATATATATATATTATATATATATATATATATATATATATATATATATATATGTGTATATATATATATATATATATATATATATATATATATATATATATATATATATATATATATATATATATATATATATATATATATATATATATATATATATATATATATATATATATATATATATATATATATATATATATATATATATATATACACATGTACATGCATATATGTATCCCAGACTTGGGCAAGTGAAAAAGTTGTTTAAAAGCCTCCCCAAATTCAACAACTTACCTTCTCCATCCATTTCTTGCACGAAACATTGAGGGAAATTCTGACTGGATATTTTCTCATCAAGATCAAAAGTCCTATGCCCATCCAATTCTTCTTCGCCCAAGTTCCAGTCATCAGTGTATATTTTCCGGTCCTTTTCGCGCTGAAAAAGTAAATATCCCTCATATACTGAAGAAACATTTCGCATCAACAAGCAGCGCCGCACAGGGCATCGAATACTGGTTATCGCTTGAAACACGATAAAAGCCACGCGAATGATCAATTCTGGTCGAAGCACCCTAAAGCCCAAATAACCATCAAAGTCAGCTTTACTTACACGCGCCCAAGTCACTTAACAAGAGGCTTGCACTTAACATGGTGGTTTGCATTCTGCGGTTGGCCATCATTGGTTTCATAGTGCTGCCGTGTAGGATAACGTTCTCGCCAGACTCAGAATTCAGGTATACAATGATGCGTGCATCACGAACTGGTCACATCCAGCCGGCGATCGTGAGACCAGCCGGCCAGCCATGCCCGGCGATCGTGAAACCAGCCGGCCAGCCATGCCCGGCGATCGTGAGACTAGCCGGCCAGCCATGCCCGGCTATCGTGAGACCAGCCGGCCAGCCATACCCGGCTATCGTGAGACACCAGCCATGCCCGGCTATCGTGCGCCGGCCAGCCATGCCCGGCGATCGTGAGACCAGCCGGCCAGCCATGCCCGGCTATCGTGAGACCAGCCGGCCAGCCATGCCCGGCTATCGTGAGACCAGCCGGCCAGCCATGCCCGGCTATCGTGAGACCAGCCGGCCAGCCATGCCCGGCTATCGTGAGACCAGCCGGCCAGCCATGCCCGGCTATCGTGAGACCAGCCGGCCAGCCATGCCCGGCTATCGTGAGACCAGCCGGCCAGCCATGCCGGGCGATCGTGAGACCAGCCGACCAGCCATGCCCGGCTATCGTGAGACCAGCCGGCCAGTCATGCCCGGCGATCGTGAGACCAGCCGGCCAGCCATGCCCAGCTATCTCGGCCCCGAGTTGGCGCGATGCACGCCAGGTGACAGCACGGGTTCACGGCCGGCACGGTTACATTATCCACGGTTCTTCTAGAGATTAACCACGTTGTGACGCACCGTGCTACCTGAGCTGGCAACGGATCAAGCCACAGCTCTCACGCATCGCCAATGATATCAGCATCACTGAGCGCTCAGGTCGCTTATTCGCGCACAAGTAACGTCACAGGACTACGATTGCTCTGATGGACTGCTGATGGCTCCATACTTGCTAAGAACTTCGCACCATTCGTGTGTGTATATGTGTGTGTCCGGTCGAGGATCTGTCTGCGGAGGGACAGGTCACTTGGAGGTCACTGAGTTCGCCGTGCATTATGTACCTGGGTGCCGTTGAACCGTACGCGACCCCAGATACGGGACATGATGCTGCGATAGCTTAGTAAGTTTAGGCCAGCCGAGCTAAGTACGGCACTGCAGACCAATTGACCTCCGGCAGTTGAGCAGCGAGCTTCACTTTAGCCCGCCTCTGGGCCAACGGCTCGTTAGCGTTATGCACCACCTGCAATCATCACCTCACTTCGCCGTCAAATGTCTTTCTCCATGGCCGTGATCCAAGAACTGCTGGATCGGAGAGGCGACGCTGCTCCAGGGAGTGCGCGTTTCGTCGTGCAACGCATACCCGGCAGGTGAGGGGGGCGGTGGCGGTGGTTTGTGGCCAGGGGCACGTCAACAGCCCAGACTACCACGCTCCCGTGGACAGTCACAGGCGTGGATGCGAAGGTGCTAATGTGATGTGGAAGGCGAACGGGCTAATGTGGATTGGGTGGTGGTGGCTAAAAATCAGGTATTAGTACTGCTTTGGGCGGGTGGGATGAGGATGAAGATTTGTTGAGGGTAGTAATGGCAGACAAGTGTCCGGAAGGGAAGGCGCGAACTTGCCGGCCTCATGGTCGGCTGGACGCGGATCCATTCGTCGCCCACCTGTGCCGCCGCTGATAGCGTCTCTAATCCACATGTGATCTTGGAAGGGCTCCGGTCGGTGTTGTCCCAGAATATAGCCGCGAATTCCAACTGATTAGGATTAAACCACCAAAGGAACGGCGTCCCCTGCCTGCTGGTTATCGTGAAGACTGCCCTAACATGCAACACCCTACTGAACAGAATTACAGAGCTACAGATCATAATTATGAAATATTTTCGCTCTGAAAACATTTTTTACGTTCTTTGTTTATCAAACCATTACTTTCCGCACTTTTAAGTTAGGAGGAGGTGTCTGATCTTGATTTGTTGTCAATGAAATAGCAATGTACAATATAACATAAATTGTATCTACAATGGAAGCGAGGCGAATAACACATTAAGCAGGCCAAATACTTCTTCCATACGTACACACTTATGTACCTTTTCTAAATGTAATCCTAATTAATAAGAACCGCCAGGCCACGCGAACTTGCATCAGCAAGCAATACCATTGGTTTACTTAAACGTTAATTAGCACCGTTTGAACTCAGAGCAAGAAATCAGCCTTTTGGCGAGAAAATGGGTAATTTCCTTAAGGACAGCATTATGAGTAACAACAATCCGCGAACAGGATTGCTTTCCGACCAGCGTCATAACGGTCATCTCGTCGCCATAACGGTTGAAGCTCATGGGATTGTAGTTAGAAGCTGAATAGACACCATGCCAATTCGGCAGCCGATTTAATTCGGTACATTTCAGGTCAGTTCGGATATACCCACTGCTCTCAACGAGTCAGTTGCATTTAAAAATTATACTTTCAGGCAATCTTCCCTGATTATTCGCCATCTCAGTTTTTCGTTTACTGCAATATTTGGCTCTTGCGGATGTTTCCGGTCTGTTGGAATGGCTACGCATGTCATCAGTACTCCAGACAGTTGGGTGTTCTTAGATTGATGATGCTCATCTAGAAGCACCAAACTTATTTCACGCTGGGGCGGCTTGCCTCGCATCATGTCAAGTGACTGCAGGTGTTATTCGGATTTTGCATCCTGGGTCCATCTTTGACACATACACATTTATGTGTGTGTGTGTGTGTGTTTGTGTGTGTGTATGTGTGTGTGTGTGCGCGTGCACTTGTCAGCCGTGACTACCGAGGACAAAATGAGTTTACCAACGGAATATTGAGGTCCGGTAGTGTATACCGAGGCCCGATCGATGGACTGTGGTATTTTCGGCCATCACCGAAGTAGCTTACGCGTCAGGTAATGTGAGAAAATGCTGATCTGACGGCGTGTCAGCTAATGATGTCACCTGTGATGATACCACCTTCAAAGAGCACCACCAAGTATGTAGGGTGTCATTCATATCCATGAGGGCAATGGGTCTGAGGGGTAATACTTGATCAGAAGCATTATGTGGTATATAATGTATGGTGACCATCTACAGAGTGGACAAGGGCCATTTGTGTCCACTAATGATGTCACCTGTGATGATACCACCTCCAAGGAAGACCAATGAGTATGTAGGACATCATTCATATCTATGTGGGCATGAGAATGTCTGAGTGGTAATATTTGATTAGAAGCATTCTGCAGTATATAATTCATGGCGACCATATACTTTATGAGGACCATTTTATGTCCCTTAATGTCATCTGTAATGATGCCATCTTCACCCTGGAGACAAATCACTGATGACATTCCTGAATTGGCACCTTCACAATCGCATCCTACAGGCAGATTTCTGGGGACGACTTTGAGATGCTACCTGAAGCACAACCTCCGCGCGAATATTCGCTGATGGCTGTGGCTGTGACTTTACGACGCACTCAGCAGCTGAGGCCATATGGCAATGCCTGCCTTTCACCCTGGCAGGAAGGGCGGGCGCCACGGGGAATCAAACCCCGTACCTCTGGCTTGCCAGACACTCAGCTTAACCACTGAGCTACGGACGCCCCAATATTCGCTGATGAAGCCACTGAATTGGCACCCACACAACTGCAGGCTATACATGCAGCAATGTCCTGGTTATGCCTATGAGGTTCCATCTGAAGCAGTACCCTTTGAGATTGACCCTTGGTGATGCCCCTGAATTCGCTTTTCCACAACTCCCCCTACTCCCTACCTCCACAACTGCTCCCTAGACATAATTATTTTGCTGACGCCCCTGAATGAGCACCACATCAACCCCTGAGAAATAGGCTGGCCGTAACGACCATACAAAATTCATAGTGTGGTCGTTACATGCTTGGCATATACACTGTGCACACCATACCATACATATGGAAGAGGCACCCCTCCAGGTGGACTGAGTGCACCCCCACCCTCCCGAATTTTCCTGTCAGAGGCGCCATACCGGTGCTTTTGTGGTGGTGCCCCTTCAAAGAAATGGCCCCTCCAGACAAATGCCCCCATGACAATTCCTGAATCCACTCCTGATAGCTTGGCCATAATCAATCCTGGCGTGCTATGGAGATCAAGATGGACATTCATTGCATGGCTAGGCTTTAATTGAGTATTTCTGCTCCTTACTTCCATACACAAGTAAGGATTAGTGCATCAGGCAACTTATATGATAGTGTAAAATAATATAAAGTGCAACATTAACTAACAGCCCTGACTGTCAACAACTGTGTGATCAAGTTAAAAACAAAACCACTCTGAGATTCGAACCCCCCACCACTGGCACAGAAAGCAAGTGCCTTGACCAACTACACCAATTCGCCTAGATGGCATCCACTGGAGTACGCAATGTAGAGCATGCTGACTGGAGCGATATTGGCCTTACACACCACCTTAGAAATATTCCTGGTGATGCCCATAATTGGGCACCACATCAACCCCTTAGAAACATTCCTGGTGACACCCCTGGGTTCATTCAGTGCACCTGGCTTGAGGTGTTTCTCTGTAAGCTTGAGTGATGTCACCAACAGCCAACTGGCAGTAAGCTGATGGTGATTTGGATACCTTGTTGACATACAGAAGGTGTGACGAAAATAGTAGAAGATTGCCCCCATCTACTGCACCCATATCAATATGGTGCACATCTATTTCACAGTGTTCACCATATTGCAGAAGATTGCCCTGATAGTGTTAAAATAATAGTTTTTCGTTACGTGTGAGATGTCAAATTAGTACCGTAGGATGTCAAAATTTGCCATGGAAACAATGTCCCTTAGCAATGCATTGAAGTTCTTCAAACACAATTTTGATCCAAGAGCATACTCATATGTGCACCTTTATCCATTGCTTTGAGATACTTAATTTTGGGGTAACAAGTTCAGTGATAATGATGCAAAATGCCTATCCTTATCAACTAATATTGACAGAACACATTATTAATATAAACAGATCACATCATAGGTACTAAGTATCCATCTTACCTATAATTGTGGGTATCATTGCACATCAGGGTAACTTTTGATTCTTTTGATTTCTTTGAAGAACACGCTTTTTAATTTGATTAAGTCCATATGACCACTCATTTTCTGTGCAAATGATTACTTTTCAGTTGGCAAAGAAATACACAATCATAATATTCTCTACAAATATAGCCAATCACATACAATTATCCATATGTGGTGGTTTGTCAGACAAGATAAAGAAGAACTTGAACACTTACATACATACATACATACACCAGTTCATACACTCAATTCAATAATCTTTCACCTCAAGAACCCCATGTTTCTGGCTTAATTCCACATTCATTCCAGACACGGAATAGTTCCAACCACATGTGTCCATAGCCTTCAATCAAGGCCAGAAGTTCCTTTGAATACTGTTAGCATTAATGGCAGCGCTAGCAAGTTCGCCAAGATTTGGTGGAGTAGTGGAGGAAAAGTTTGGTTGGGAAGATTTTAGTTGTTCAGGTTTTGTTAAGTTAGATTATATTATGTTATAACATATTATATTTATCATGCTAGGTTATCTTAGTCTCGGTTAGGTTAGGTTATTTTCCCCCCATTATTTATCTATTCATATGTAATTTTTGAATACTTGATTGAAGTAAGCTGACAAACCACATGCATCAGTGTAGGGACGGCTTCACTGTGTAATGGTTGCACTCCAGTACCTCACAAAATTAGTTAGCTGTCTTTTGAGGACAATCAAGCAAGTTTAGGATTTTCTGACAACATGGTGTCATTCCCAACAAGGTTAATTGCCCAAATTGTTCCAGGGTCAGGCAGTATTTGTTTGTAAATGAATTCCTTGGCTGTAAGATTCATAATTTCCTTCTTGAAGCATCTAAGCTTTATAAGCCAGTCTGAGTGCTGTGGTGGCCAGTCCAATACCATTGAGGTACAAACAGACAAGCCTGGACCATCCTGTTAAGGTGTGTAAATGTTTGCAGAGTTAACTCATAAAATACTGTTAATATCATACTACACTTTCTCTGTACCATACCTACGATGTGATCAATTGCACCCACAACCATTGACTTAGAAGTAATCATTTTGTTGAGAAAATGAGCTTGCATATTTTCTGCACAACTGCTTACTTTTCAGGTTATGAGCAAAATAATGCAAAAAAGGGCTTTAGCTAGGTAACATAGCATAAAAGAAATGCTTTAAAAAATAAAATAAAAATGCAACTTTACCTAGCCTAACCTCACTTTGGAGAAAACAAATCCAACAAATTAAATTAAAAACATTTCTAGCAATTTATTTTCAGAAAATTTGGAGAAAAAAACCAACCTAACCTGACTTTACCACTCAAACTAACCACTTTTCTTAGTGGTCAGCAGCTGGACAACAGATTCACACACTTCTCTCAATCTCAACCACAGGAAGTGCAGACAACACACCTACAGTGCTTGCAAGACTGCGCACCTGCTCACTGAGTACAATGTTCTCTGGTTACTCTGACTCTGGAGTGGCGTCTCCGAAAACCCGTGTTCACGCCACCCATATAGTGGACAAAATTTGACAGTTTTAAGAGATGTCCTCTGGAGACCCGGAGGCTGCCGATCAGAATTCGCTGTTTTAGTGTTTTCTTTTCTGAAATATGTCTGTCAACCAATTGATGCAAGGTATTTTTATATGACATCATCAGAATTAGCAACTTTGAACACATTGTTAACAGTGTCAGGCCACAAACACAAGACCTTAACTGATCCTTTGCATTGTGCACCACTATCACATCAGACTGTGGAGTGTGGTAGCAGAGGTGGGTTCATATTATGTAGGAAAATGGCTGCATAAATAGTTATGCACTCTAAGGCCAATTTCACTAACATCACAAGCTGTGTATTCACAACGAATTTGGTGTGAATATACCTTTAAGTAATTTTCAAGTATTACTCTCACACTTTCTTTATATCAACAAGGTATTTAAGTTACAGTCAACTGTTATAAAGTCATAAAGTATTAAGGCTTAATAAGAGCCACAGGGGACCATCTGGGTTAAGCCTATCTAGAAAAGGTACTAGAAATGTACATACTCTCACCCCAATCAATCCCCTATCTCAAGTTCCTAGGGAGATATATATCCCAGCCTATCTAGCACCATTCACATGCTATTGCATAACACACTCAACAATTACAAACTCCTCCCATCATACCCATTGTGCTACCATAGACAATCTCATCAGTATCACATCCCGAAGGAAGGTGCTGAATCCATTGCTAGGTACACCCTATATTAAGTTATAAAGCATTCAGACTTAATAAGAGACCCAAAGGCCCATCCAGTTAAGTCTGCAAACGGAAGACACCATAAGCCTGGCAAAAAGACAAACCCCAGCCATCCCACATCCTGAAGAAACCAGTCCTCCAACATCCCACACACCCATCAATGCCCATCCACCCTAGCTATCCAGCCCTATTCGCCTGATCTCTCTTAACACATGTGGATTGAGTGCCTTATCAATAATTTTCCAACTGCATCCATGCCTGCTTAAAGGGGTCTGTGCCGTGCATACTTACTTAACATAAATCTCACCCCGTCCATCACAAATTAGAACTCAAAAACAAGATTTTCCAGTCTAAAAAATTTGTCTACCCTACTTTTAAATACATTCAATGAGGAACTCCCCACAACATCAGCAGGCAGCCAATTCCACTGATCAACAACCCTTTGACTGAAGACCTGTTGTCGCTTAACTGTCCTACACCTCAACTTGTCTAACCTGAATTGATGACCACTATGTGATACTCTAAACTGAGGAGGACCATGAAATGTTGGTGACTTAAATATTCAATAAGATTAAATATAATTAAGTAAAGAAATCTTATTAAAATAAACATAATAAAAAAAATACCCAAAGGTGTACTCACACAAAATTTGGTGTAAATACACAGCTTGTGGTGTTAGAGAAATTGGCCTCGAAGGGTGAAGTGTGAAGTATTTTGGTTTGTATTTCATATGGCTAGCCTTGCACTGATACCAACAGTGAAAGGAAAGCACATTGCTCCTGTGAGTTATGAGAGATGAAGCTGTGCTGATTATCATGATTCGCTGCTGGGTGGTGCCTTCCATTGTTCACTTCTTTGTTTCTATGCTATGAAATTTTACTTGACCAAAAATAACAATGCATATTACTTATGCATATTACATATGTACTGGCTACATAGGATTTTCCTGTTGGTTACCAGAAAACAGATCCCATGCATAAACAAATAATATGTCCATGAAAGTGTAGGTACTCCGGAAGAAGTCAGTATGCACTCCGACTCCCAACCAGGAAAGTAAGCTTCCCACTCTGCAATTCAGTGTTCAGAAAGTGGTAAATTCCACCCTATTTCATGAATAATAAAAAATAATTTGTCCGCCCTGGTAGCGCAGTTGGTTAGAGTGCTGGCCTGCTCTGGTCTCCCCTGCCCTGGCGACACAGGGTTCGAGCTGCTTCGCACACTTGCATTTAGCCCCAAACTGGGAGGGTCAGTTGGCAGCTGGCCCAATAAGGCCGGGGACGAGCTACCGGGCGGCCGTATCGGTGCATTGACGGCACGTTAAACTTTCGGTCAAAATTCTTCCGTTGAACTGGAATTCATGGATAGGGTGGTGGAGCCAAGGTTCACGCAACAAGCTCTGCTTAGCAATAGGACCCTGGTTCATAAAGCCACCCAGCAAGAACTGTGATTAAATTTACTTAAAAAAATAAAAATAAAAATAATTTATCACTGATGGCTGATTTATCACTGCACACCAGAGCTCGCATAAGTGCATGCCTGGGCTTCAGTACATTCACCCAACTTCCTGCACACTTCAGGCAGTTCTACAGCAGCAATTTGCTCTCCCGCCTAGTTGCTTTTGATCCTTCCTGTCATTCCTGGCTTTGACTAAAACATTTCAGACATCAACTAAAAAAGTACATCAGAGAATATTTAATAAGAATTGGTTTATTATTTTTACCAATACTCCCAATACCATTTCTTATTAAATTATTAATAAGAATTTGTTTCAATCAAATTTTATCAGCATTTTTGCTGACAAAAATTGTTGCCTGGTGGTGGGAATAAAAATATTTTAGATGGATTGTATTTATAATAGAATAGAATATCTCACACCTAACGAAAAACCATTATTTTAACCCTGGATGTGAGTATGTCGGGAGTATCAGGTACATATTTATAAGCTTGTATGCTTATGTTATCATTTTCTCTACCCTTGGTCAGGAAGTTGGCTTATAACCACATTCTTCACTAATTTAACCATAGTGTCAATTTGTCATCTGGCAGTCATTCATTGGCTGCCAGATACAGCAGAGTTGAGTGTAGTCTCCACGTAAATCAGAAAGCGTACTGCAATTTGCTGATGTTCGTAAGTTTAATTTTACTTATTTCAGCAGTGTCGATAGTATAACCTATTTTGTTATTAAAACTGATGTGAGAATTATATTTGTTCACCCCTTTAATTTATGCAGATCATTATGCCAGGTCTTCTCCCTCTATCTTGTTCCTGAGACCATGTGACCTGGGAGAGAAAAGGGCATATATTTCGATCTAGGTAAAATAAGGTTTTTGGGATGTCTTTTTAATACAGGGTATTTTAACGTAAAAATGACTATGCGACCACTAATTTTCTCTGCAAATGATTACTTTTCAGTTGGCAAACAAATACACTATCATAATCTTCACTCTGCAAATATAGCACATCATGTATTATTATCTGCACCTGGTGTGTCACAGATGTGATAAAGAAGAAATTCAACACTTCATGCACACAATTTAATACTCTGACATCAAAAACCTAATGTTTCTGCCTTAATTTGACATTTATTTCCGAGAATGAATACTCTCAACCCGACGAGTCCGCAACCATCGACCAAGGCCGGGAGTTCCTTGCAATGCTGTATTATTTTATTCTTCATATATTTGATGACGTCATGGCCGAAAAATTTGTTTTGGACGATTCTGGTTTTCTGGCTAGGTTGTTAAGTTAGGTTATACTATATTGGTTGGTTATTGGTTTTACGACACGTCAACCGTTGAGTCATATAGCGTCGCCAATCTCTCACACAGATTGGTCGCGGGCGAAGAGTAGCGACAGGTGAGATTCGAACCCACAATCTTTCTATTGCGAGACAAGCATCTTACCCCTAGACCACTCGTGCCCCGGTTATATTATATTATGATATAATATATTTTATATATTATGCTACGTTATCTTAGTCTAGGTTAGGTTAGGTTATTTTATTTTTGCTATTATTTATCCATTCATATGTAATTTTTGAACTCTTGACTGTAAGCAGAACACAGCAGTGTACTCCAGTATATGCAGTGACAATATGCAGTGTAAGAATGGCAGATAACCTAGCATAATATAAAATATATTATATCATAATATAATATAATCTAGGTGGTATGTAAAGAACATTCAACACTTCATCGGAGGTCGTCGAGGAAATAAACATCTCCTCAGTCGGCATGCTCTACATAGCGTATTTGGCCCATGCCACCTGCACGATTGGTGCAGTTGGTTGGGTGTCCGCTTTCCATGCTGGTGGTGGTGGGTTCGGATCTCGCCGCCGTTACGTTTTTAACCTGATCAGTCGTTAGAGGTCAGGGCCGTTGGTTAATGTTGCACGTTAGATTACTTTACACTATCATGAGTTGCTAGATGTAATATTTGTCCATGAAAGTAAAGAGGGAAATACTCAATTAAAGCCTACTCATGGAATGAATGTCATAAAGTCATAAAGTGTTAAGGCTTAATAAGAGCCACAGGGGCCCATCTGGGTTAAGCCTATCTAGAAAAGGTACTAGAAATGTACATATTCTCACCCCCATCAATCCCTAATCCCAAGTTCCTAGGAAGCTATATATCCCAGCCTATCTAGCATCATCCACTTGCTATTGCATAACACCCTCAACAATTGCAAGCTCCTCCCATCGTACCCATTGTGCTACCATAGCCCCTGCTTAAAGGGGTCTGTGCCGTGCACATTTGACATAAATATTATCCCCTCCATCCAAATTAGAAATCAAAAACAAGATTTTCCTGCCTAAAAAATTTGTCCACCCTACTTTTAAATACATTCAATGAGGAACTCCCCACAACATCAGCAGGCAGCCCATTCCACTGATCAACAACCCTTTGACTGAAGACCTGCTGTCGCTTAACTGTCCTACACCTCAACTTGTCTAACCTGAGTTGGTGACCCCTGTGTGATACTTTAAACTGAAGAGCACCATTTAAATTGACCTGATCTAGTCCTTTAACAATTTTGTACATTTCAATCATGTCCCCCCTTAATCTCCTATACTTGAGTGAGTACATATCTAATGCCACAAGCCTTTCTCCATATTCTAAGCTACCTAGTCCACTGATGAGTTTAGTTGCTTTGCGTTGCACTCTTTCTAACTTGTCTATATCTTTTTCTAGGTAGGGGCTCCAAGCTTGCACAGAATATTCCAAGTGGGGTCGCACATATGCTAAGTACAGTTTTTTCATGACTTCCTTGCTCTTATACATCACACTTCTATTAATGAGTCCCAGCATTCTGAGTGCCCTGTTCCTAGCTGAGCTACATTGTTTCTCTGCTTTAAGGTCATTTGAAACCAACACACCTAAGTCCCTTTCCTCTTCAATAACATCCAGTTCCCTCCCTCCCATTGTATATCTGAAAGTCTCACCTCCAGACCCCAGATGCATAACCTTACACTTGTCATAGTTAAAAGACATCTGCCATTGATCAGCCCACTTTTTTAGGTCCTCCAAGTCTAGTTGAATATTACTAGATTGATCACAACTGTTTGCCACTCCTACCAGTTTGATGTCATCAGCAAATTTGAACACTCTATTCCTCAGCCCTACCTCAATGTTATTTACAAAGATGATAAAGAGAAGTGGCCCTAGAACAGAGCCCTGTGGTACTCCACTCAGAACATCCTTCCAATCAGATTTACATCCATTTAACATTACCCTTTGTTTCCTTCCCCTCAACCATGCTTCAATCCAACTTAGAACTTTTCCAACAATCCCATGTTGCTGTAGTTGATGAATTAGCCTCCTATGTGGAACTTTATCAAAAGCTTTGCTAAAGTCCAAGTACACAACATCCATCCTGTTTTGATTGTCTACTTCTTTAGTAACATACTCCATGAACTCCAAAAGGTTAGTTAAACAAGACCTTCGAGATCGAAATCCATGTTGAGTATCCCTTAAAAGATTGTGCCTATCAAGATGAATCTGAACATTCTGTTTAACCAGTTTTTCTAGTACCTTGCAGACTATTGAGGTCAAACTGACTGGCCTGTAGTTCCCTACACACTTCATACTTCCCTTTTTGAAAATTGGAACTACATTTGCATTTCTCCAATCTTCAGGCACTTCAGAGTATTCCATAGACCGCCTGAAAAGTATACCTAGAGGAACTGCTAAAGCTTTAGCACACTCTACTAAGACCCTAGCATATATATCATCTGGTCCAGAAGCTTTATTAGGCTTTATATTCTGCAACTGCTTTTCTACAGCTTCTGTAGTTATTGTAAGATACTCCAACCTATCACCTGTCATGGCATATGATTCAGTTGTTTCTATTCTACCAGAATTATCCTGAGTAAAGACTGATGAGAATTGCTTGCTTAAGGATTCCACAATATCACAATCATCAACTACTAATTCCCCATCTACCTCCAGTGGTCCTACACCACACTTTTTACCCTTAAATTTGTAGAAACTAAAGAATCTCTTAGCAATACCTGCTGAACATTCCCGAGCTAATTTGATTTCAGCCAGTCTTTTAGATGCCCTAACACACCTCCTAACTTTATTTCTAGCTATTTGATATGATTTGAGGTTTACCTCAGAGTTAGCATATTTTAGTTTCTTGAATGCCTGCTTCTTTGACTCCAGTAAATGCTTTACTTCCCTGGTCAGCCATGAAGGGAGCTGAACCCTGGTTAATCTAATTTGCCTATTGGGAATGAACCTATCCTGACCTTGAAATAGTTTATATTTTATCATTCTCCACATTTCATAAGCATCTAAGCCTTTCAATAAGTCTTCCCAATCAATTTCATTCAGGAAGATCCTGAACTCATTGTAATTCCCTTTATCAAAATTAGGAATCAATGTCTTATTGGTTCCTACATTTCCAACATACAATGAGAAGCGTATAATGTTGTGATCACTATTACCCAAAGTCTCTCCTATGTTCACATTTTGTACAAAATTTTCCTCATTAGTAAGCACAAGATCTAATATTTCATTTTCCCTTGTAGGCTCATGTATCATTTGAAAAAAGAAATTCTCCTCAAAACAATCCATGAAGCTTCTTCCCGATTTGTTTAGACCTATAGTTTTGCTTCCCAATCCTGTTATGTTGAAATCCCCCAACAAAACAGTTCTCTCCTTTACTCTCCTACTTATCTCTTCCTGCATCAACCTGTAAATGCAGGTTGATGTCCAATTGATGTCCAATGTCCAATTTGGAATTTTCATCGTCAAACTTTGTCTCTGGAAGGGTGCTTCTGGCTGAAAGATTTGAGGGGGCATTCAGGTACACTGAAGGTCAGACTTCTTTCAATGCGCAATTATGGCCGAAAACCTGAGGGGACACTGGGGACACATGCCCCCAGTGCCCCTTGTATCTGCCCGTCCCAGAAACAATTGAAAGGGATTCTGATGAACTGGAGCCACTGAGATGGTTCCATGACAGCTTCATGCTGCCCAGTGGTAAGACCTCTCACTTTCTGCAGGCATTCAGCTTTTGGTATCCTCAAACCAAAGTAGTCATACACCTACCTCACAGTGAGGGTTTGTGACCCCCATAAAACATTGCATCCATATCCAGTCCAAGTTGTTTATTTCAACAGCCCGGTTCGGTACGCACCACATTCCATTACATTTTGAGTGCAAGCAATGCTACTGTAGGAAGTGCAAAAGATCCAGGTCAACATGCCACTGACATAATGTTCACTGGGGGGGTTCAGCCACCTAAGATCTGAAACTAGAAGCACAAAATTTGGAGGAATTATGGCTGTAGTGAACTCGCTGCAGTACACATTTCATGACCCCAGGTCAATGTCTTCAGGGTCAAATGAGGTCACGATTGGCCTCCACTCCACCCCAGCCGGTACTGCCCGTACATACAGAAAGCATGCACATTCCACTGCCGAACAGTAGGTAGAGACCGTTCATATGTACGATCGCTATGTATGCTGGTACACAGTGCTTGCTGTCATGACGGTCCATAGTACGACCCATTGTGAGATCTTTACGTTCAGCATATAATCTAACTTACCCTAACCTAACCTAGCCAGAAAACCAGAATCGTCTGAAACAAATTTCTTGACCATGACGTCATCAAATATATGAACAAAAATAATAGAGCATCGCAAGGAACTTCTGGCCTTGGTCGACCTCTGTGGAAACGTCAGGTTGCGAGTATTCATTCTTGGAAATAAATGCTGAATTAAGGCAGAAACATAAGGTTTTCAATGTCAGAGTATTACATCTAGTGCATGAAGTGTTTAATTTATTCTTTATCACGTCTGTGACACATCAGGTACAGATAATTATATGCAATGTGCTATATTTGCAGTGAAGATTATGATGATGTATTTGTTTGCCAACTGAAAACTAATCATTTGCTGAGAAAATGATTGGTTGCATAGTCCTTTTGGTAATCTTTACCTATCGGCCAACACATACTGCCAAGGTTAGTGATTTGTAAAGAGGTGTATAGTGGGGAACAGTGACGTCACAGAAGTCAGGAAAGTGACGTCACAGGAGTCGGGTGTCGGTAAAGATTACCACCTAACCTAGACTATGATAATGTAGCATAATATACAAAATGTATGATAGCATAATGTAATCTAACCTAACCTAACCTAACCTAACCGGAAAACCAGAATCCTCCGAAGCAAATTTTTCGGCCATGACGTCATGAAATATATGCGACATTGTATGCGACACCTCTTCCAAATCACTAACCTTGGCAGTATGTGTCGGCCGAAAGGTAAAGATTACCATCATTTTTACGTTAAAATACCCTGCATTAAAAAAAAAATTTGTTTAATCCAATTTTACCTTGATTTATATATTTACTGAAAAAGCTGCTGCAAAACCACCTTTTGACTTCGGATCTCAAGACCCGCCACATTTTGCAGGCTGGCCGATCAGCTCTCCAAGATTGTCGGTTTTTGCACCATTCTCTTAAGACATTAATCACCAACAATAACAAAACCTATAGGTAGGTAGATAGGTAATATGAAATATTGCAAGCATAACCTGAGTTTGGACAAAATGTAGACTTACTGTTTTAATTCTCCTCATTTTCCGAGCTTTCTTTGCAGAATGTCCGCCCTCTCCATCTGATCCACCCATTTTCTCAAGTCTGAGTCGACACGACTAGGTCAAGCTGATACCGGTTTATCTACGGTCTGCATAGCTCTTAACCAATGCACAGAGCATGAAAATCCAAATGAACAACAAAACTGCAGATTCAGAGTCAGAAATGCCTGTCAGTTTCTGTCTGGCCTTGAACCAACAGCTGCCTCAGATATGGCTGCTGTATACGGCCTTGGATATGGCCGAGAGATATGGCAGGAAAACTAGTATGAATTACACAAGGTTAAAATAAAGGTATAAAATAGCCAGTATTTTAAGTGATACTATAGGCAATGATGTATATGACGTCATAAATTCTGACTCTCCCGCCATAGAACAAGTCAATGCCATATAAAAAAAACAATGGAACGGAATATGATGCCATTGCACAGATGATCATCGTCTGGGGATAAATATCCACCATGAACAATTATAAAACGATCAAATCGCTAAGTTCGCTACATCAAGAACTGCCAAATTCCCGCCATTGTTTGCATGGAACAAAACCATGGATGATGTACGCCTGGATTGGAAACATGGATCATGTACGCCTGGATTGGAAACCAACAGCTGTTTGCGTATCAGCCCATCTAGCGGATTGGAAGTAAAAACACGGAAACGCGGCCGGTTTTAGGCCGTGCGCCTTTGGGAGTTCAGGGTACGCATTTCGTACTGGCATTTTTTTTCCAATTGATGAAGCCATCCAGGAGGATTGCATCAGCCTTTCATGATACAGAATTGATCAAGGAACCTTACCGTTCTTTCCTTATTTATTTATTACGCTCCGTTCAGGAGTTGTCGCGGTGCGAAGTGAAGAAGTCTGTGAAAGGGAGCCCACCTCGCCCAAAAGGGTCGGCCCACCAATGTCGATGTCTTGATGATATTTATCTTGAATCTTTATCTCTTATATCTCTATCTTTATATTGATCTTGAAGTGATTGGACGGGGCAAAGTACATGAAGGCAATGGGCAGATCAAAATTAGTTGGGGGGGCACATTCCATTGGCTCCCGTGTAGAAGTTGAAATAATTGCGGGGTGGGCTAAACAAATATTGAGGTGGCAGTTCCCCTCAAAGGTATACAATACAACACCCCTGAGTCGAACGACTGGCAAGTGGTAGCGAATCGGCGAGAGGTAGTGGCGTTACCAGCTAGGGTATGTTGCAAGGACTGATCCAAGGGGAGGAAGCGAAAGTGGTGCCCCTTATGACCCGAAGGACGCCTCTCTTCGAGGCTCCAGTGTACCCCTCCCTCGAATTTCTCAGCGCAACGCGCTCCTCGGCCTGGGAACGGCAGTCCTCTGGGTGTCCGAACGCACGCCGCAAATTTTTCGGCGAAAGGCACTCCTCAGACAAAAACAAATGGTATCCCTCTGGGAGATCGGAGTGTACCCCGTCCAATTGTTCTGGACAAAGAGCCGCCCGTCTGGAGAAATGACGCTTCCTTGGCAAAATCATAAATCTGTCAGTGGTATGGTGAAGGGGGAGGGGGTTTGTACCCTGCATGGAACTTCCACTCAATCCTCTTTGCGGATTGGTGGGTACGCCGAAGTCTGTACTCACCCATTCAGTTGTGTAAACGACTCCACCGGAAAATAGCAGCCACATATCTAGAGAGCAAGGAGGGTGGGGCGAAAGCAGAACCGCCCATCCTTATCTTTGAGGGTGAAACTGCCCCCTAAATGCTTGCTTCCCTCACCCGCAATAATTTCAACTTCTAACATGGGAGCCTATGGAATGTGACCACTATAAGGTTAATTCCTTGTTGATTTATCACGCTCCGTTCCGAAGTTGTCGTGATGCGAAGTGAAGGCATCTGTGAGAGGGAGCCCATTTCGCCGAAAGGGTCGGCCCACCGATTTTGACTTCTTAAAATGATCGGAGGGGACAAAGTGATGAAGGCAATAGGCATGCCAAAATGAACACGGGGGAGGGGCACATTCCATAGGTTCCCATGTTAGAAGTTTAAATTATTGCGGGTGGGGGGAAGCAAGTATTGAGGGGGCAGTTTCACCCTAAAAGATAAGAATGGACGGTTCTGGTTTCGCCCCACCCTCCCTGCTCTCTAGATATGTGGCTGATATTTTCCGCTGGAGTGGTTTACACAACTGAATGTGATAGTACGAATTTCGGCGTACCCACCAATCCGTAAAGAGGATTGAGCGGAAGTTACATTGGAGGGTACAAGCCCCCTCCCCCTACACGATGCCACTGACATATTTATTATTTTGCCAAGGAGGCGTCATTTCTCCAGAGGGGCGGCTCTTGGTCCGAAACATTTGGACGGGGTACACTCCGATCTCCCAGAAGGGCACCATTTGTTTTTGTCTGAGGAGTGCCTTTCGCCGAAAAATTCGCGACGTGCGTTCGGACTCCCAGAGGACTGCCGTTCCCAGGCCGAGGAGCGCGTTGCGCCGATAAATTCGAGTGAGGGGTACACTGGAACCTCCAAGAGAGGCGTCCTTCGGGTCATAAGGGGCGCCACTTTCGCCTCCTCCCCCTTGGATCAGCCCTTGCAACATACCCTAGCTGGCAACGCCACTAGCTCCCGCCGATTCGCTACCACTTGCCAGTCGTTCGACTCAGGGGTATTGTTTTGTATACCTTTGAGGGGAAATGCCACCTCAATGTTTGTCTAGCCCACCCCCGGAATTATTTCAACTTCCATCATGGCAGCCAATGGAATGTGCCCCCCAATTAATTTTGGTCTACCCATTGCCTGCATGTACCTTGCCCCGTCCAATCATTTCAAGATCAAGATAAAGATAGAGAGATAAAGATCATCAAGATATCAACATCGGTGGGCCGACCCTTGGGACGAGGTGGGCTCCCTCTCACAGAAGTCTTCACTTCGCACCACGGCAACTTCTGAACGGATCGTAATAAATCGATAAGGATAGAACGGTAAGGTTCCTTGATCAATTATGTTTTATGAAAGGTGATGCAATCCTCCTGGAATGGCTGAATCAATTGGAAAAAATGCCAATACGAAATGCGTGCCCTGAACTCTCGTAGGCGCACGGCCTAAAACCAGCCGCGTTTCTGTGTTTTTACTTACCCTCCGCTTGGTAGGCTGATATGCAAACAGCTGTTGGCTTCCAATTCAGACGTACTTGATCCATGACAAAACCATGACTGGACCCAGTCGGACTGGAGCTCACAGTGTGATTACTCAGGGGAAAAACTGGCCAGAAATGCATTTCTCGACTATTTTTTAATGCCATATTTGTGGCGCCATTGCATCAGCAAATGCTTGAAATACACTAGGTCATAGTTTTTAGAAACATTTTCACAAAATTTGATATAGTAACAAGTCCATGGCCATGGACAACATTATGTGCGGAAAAAAAACGATGCACATGCACACAAATGTTGTCGGAGTTTGACGACTGACAAAAGTAAGATGCATTTTAAAAACCTGGGCAAGTGAGATATGAAATGATAGCTGAGAATATTCGAAATGCGTTGAACAATTCAAAAATGCATAGAACAATTCACAATTTGCTATTTTGTATAAAAAAATAAGTAATTTCAATAGTCGTTCAACTTTTTCGTACTTCCAAGTTCGAATATGGTTTTAAAAAAACGCACAACAACGCACAACCAGAGACCAATCCCACTGATGTCAGTGATGCTTTGACTATATGTACCGTAAGTTTCAACTGCACCTAGCTGCTCTGACACCGGTAGTGATCAATTGTATCCCGGCATGCCTCGGTGCGGTGCGGTTGCCAGCCCGGGCGGCACGGGGAAGCCCGAGCCGGACGACGCGACGCGCCGGCTGGCGTGGTGGTTTGACCTGGTAACCTGATCCAGTGGTGGCTATGCCAAAAAAAAACTACCCTAACTGACGAGGCAGCTGAGTCGAAATATGTCATGCGCAGCGTTTCCATGCCAGGGAAGTTGTCTTTGCGTGTAAGGGTCGGGTCAGTGTGGTTGGATTTTGCGTACAGTGAGCATGGAGATGCGCGTCAGCAGAGAGGAATTAGCGAACTTGTTAACCAGTGCAAAAGCGTTTTGGCGTGGAAACTATCATGCTCAGGTGTTTAATTATAGTTTGCTGTTGGTCATGGAGAAAATCCCTCAGGACTTTCTCCCGAGTGAGTCCTCGACTGTGGACATGAAAAAGGCGACAGACTTGATCGCCAAGAACTTAAAGGAAAGTTGGTTAAATGTAAGCGAGCCCAGGATAAATTCAGAAGTGAGCTTGCAACTTATTTTTCGGGAGACGAAGTGTTCTCCGTGTCCCTGAAGCGTGATGACCACGCCGTGAGTGATGATGAAGCCAAGACCCGCTTTGATGACGAGGCCGTGGAGGGAGCGCGAAGGCGACCAGCTATAATCTACGACCAGCTCAGCGTGTCGGTCGTCCTCAAGAGTTGCTCAGCAGCACAGTTCTCTTCAGCTCGTGGATGGTGCCAGGCAAAGAGCTCCTGCTGAGGACATGGAGGACGCGGCTTTCGTGCTGCGACAGGTGGGAGCATCACCGAATCGGTCCAGCAAGATTCGCCGGGCTCTCAGAAGCTATAAAGTGAGCCATCCCGAGTGCGTTTCAGGAGACCGGGCGCTGGCAATGTGTGTGTCAGCTGGCTTGTATGTGCACATCTACCGTATGGTCCGCCGAATGACGAATGATGCGGCGAAGACAGACATCTTGCCCGCCTATGGAAAGGTGCATGAGGCCAAGGTAGAGTGCTCTCCGGCATCCAGCAGCATGCAATTCACCGAGACGTTAGCTGAGGTGACTCTGCTGGCTCTCCCGGATCACACGACGCAGCGGCTGGTGGCATGTCTGCCGTCTGTTGCCCGTACTGACTCAGCTTCAGCTACTGACCAGCCGTCGACGTCATCCAGCATCTACGCTTTGGCGGTGCTTCACGTCAAATGGGGATTTGACGGGGCCACAGAGCAATCTGTATGTAAACAGATGGGAGACGGCGATAAAGCTACATAACAGAATCTGTTCTGTGCCACTCTGGTGCCTTTGCAACTGACGGTCGGTGGCACTTACGTCTGGACCTACCCAACGCCGTCTTCAACCCGCCTCTGCCGGCCGTTCGGGATCCAGTACAAGCGCGAGACAGCAGAGGCCTCCCGGAAAGAACGAGACAGTGTTGAATCCGAGATACGTCTACTGAGGCCGACCTACGTCACCGCAACAGACGGTACTGGTCTCAGAGCGGCGTACAACCTTCAACTCACCATGATTGACGGCAAGGTGGCGACGCTCTGACCAACACCGGCAGCAGCATGACATGCACCATCTGTCACCTACGTCACCGCAACAGACGGTACTAGCCTCAGAGTGGCGTACAATCTTCAACTCACCATGAATGACGGCAAGATGGCGACGCTCTGACCAACACCGGCAGCAGCATGACATGCACCATCTGTGGTGCATGTCATGGACCACACGCCAGCACACCTCGTCAGATGAATGACCTGTCTGCTGCCGCGGTTCGACCTGCCCGCGAGGGTACATGCGAGTTCGGTCTCTCAGCTATGCATTCCTGGATTCGATGACACAATCTCATCAGTATCACATCCCGAAAGAAGGTGCTGAATCCACTGCTTGGTATACCCTATATAAAGTTATAAAGCGTTTAGACTTAATACGAGACTCACTTGCTATTGCATAACACACTCAACAATTACAAACTCCTCCCAACTCCCAACTCCTCCCTGTCGATCAACCCTCCCTGGAATACAGAAAAACAAGCCCCCTATTCTTATAATGATTGTCTATGCCGTTTTTAAATATGTTCAGTGTGTTGCTTCTGACAATGGTTCCTGGCAGCTGGTTCCAGTGTTCTACTACCCGGTTGGTGAAGAAAGACTGTCTTAACCTTGTCCTGCTGTGATTAACTTTAATTTTGAATTGATGACCTCTAATTGCATCATTTCTGTTAAATTCAAACATTTCTCTGAGATATCCCTGTTCCTGACCATGAACAAATTTGAAAACCTCAATGAGATCTCCTCTCAGCCTTCTATATCTAAGTGAAAACATATTAAATTTCTTCAATCTTTCCTCATATGCCAGGTTGCCTATACCATTAACCATTTGTGTTGCCCTCTTTTGTACTCTCTCTAAAAGCCAACAATCTTTCTCATAACTAGGGGACCAAGCTTGGACACAGTTTTCCAAATGTGGCCTGACATATGCACAGTAAAGCTTCCTGATGACCTCCTCACTTTTGCATGACGCATTCCTCTGTATTGCCCCAAGCATTCTTAGTGCCTTCTTCCTGGCTTCTTTGGTCTGTTCTGAGTAGACGTGTGGGTGGTTCGGGTACATCTCACGACAGGAACACGGCTCGACGTGCCTTCACACTTCAGAGACCCAGATTTTATCTGTGTGCATATATTATGGATATGTCTTGCCATAATTTCAGCCACTTAGGGAAATGTAACGTAGTTCTGAATTAGTCATGTTTCTGGGCGCGCTGAAAGGAATGCAGTGTATGATTCACCCCGATGACTGTGATCGAAATGTTGTGGCTAATGTACCAACTTGCATCCGCTGTAGGTAAGATTAGGACAGCCGGTATGTGCCTTCTACACGTGGCATATGTATGAGTAACCCTGAGTCACCACCCGCGGCCATGCTGGCAGTAAGCGTGACTCATGACGTTCTACCAATAGCGGACGGGCGGTCGTATCCGCCCGCCAGTCACGCCGCCGGGCACACGGCCGCGAGGCGGAGCCACCTGTCGGCTCGGAAGGTGATTTTTTTTTAGTTGTGGAGAGAGAGGGATAATACATCGGCCAAGAGACATGGTTCTCTCCGCGATTTACGTACGGACTCGAAGTAGTCTGTATGCGCTGTCTTAGGTGTTGGCGGACGCGCGCTAAATTGCCGCCAGCACCCGTCACATTTTGGCCTCGTGCTGATCGTTATAAATATAAATTAACGACAAGTCTTGCATTTCTGTACGCCGGGTTAATTGCGGCTCGCGACGGTACTATTCGACTATCACACGCCAGGGGTCAAGAACTACCCGACAGAAAGGAGATCTTGGATCTATTCTGCGTAGCAATTATTATATCCTATTTACAGTGCGGAATGCTCGTATAGCAAACGCTAACTAATAATTATCCGATATATGAGCGCCCATGGACTTCCCTTATGACATTATTATTATGTCACCATGCATGGCCGGATGTCGATCTTTTAAAACAAGGTACACTAGGTACTCATGTAGGCGTGTGCACAATTTCAGCTGTCTACCTCGATTGGTTCCCGAGATATTTCGGGGAAGCTGGTTAAAGGGAAGCGAAATTTTCCTTTCCCTCTAGCAGGTATGACCTCTGACATTCCTGGGTAAAGCAATATTTAAGGCAATAAAGCTCCTCCATATGATTTTTACACAGGCGGTGAAATGCCTCTGTTTCGCGGTGACATGCCTGAAACGTTGTTTCACCTGTTTGTAAGTTGCAAATACGGCACATTTTTTGGGAGCTAGGTGAAGTTATTTCTGCACAAACATGCTACGTACTAATACCTGTGACGGTTACTAAGATTAACTATAAATCAAGTAGAAGAGAGAGTTCCTGAACATTGCATGAGCTATGAGTTATACTTTGACCTGATATACGTTCTGATGACATTCCTAGGAATAGATGATAACACTGAGTTGTACAGAAGGACGTGGCGGCCCATAGCCGATATAAGCATGACATGATGTAATGAAGTGAAGGTGTACTTCATGTAAGTTATGGCGGCACGTTATGTAAAATTATAATAAAGGAAACAATCATAGGATAAATTTGGACGGCATTAGAAAGTACGCTCAATTTACAGTGGGGGATAACTGTGCTGACATCGATGGGTCACATAGATGACCTGGTAGGACAGTTCAAATGGTTCGACATTGTCTACTTTCGGCGACAATTAGGATTTTCTGAGTTCTAGCTCGCAGACTAGAGGCATACATGGCTAAATTCGATGCTCAAAAGGGATTTGGAACAAAAACAACTGCAAAATTCTCAGCTTTCAACTTCGCGCCCTTATAACTAATTCTGCATTGCATTGCACCTATTATATGTGCTCATTCCTTGAAATAATGGAGAGAAAAATAAACGTAGTTTCCCAGCAACGAGAAGCCAATTGAAACGCATTATGTTTGTTTATGGAGCACTTAGCTGACGTGTTATGTAACTAGGTTCGCCACTCTCAAGTCGAATGGTTTTGAGGAGCGGGAAATCTGGGCCGTCAGCTCGCCTTTAATCCACTATTTTTCAGCTACGACACAGACTCGCTTAACCATTGCATGACCAGCCCGCCGAGACGCCAATGACAGGTCAATGCTGATAAATTTATAACTAGGCGGATAAAGAGGCATAAAGTGGCAGATTATGCTCCAAAGTTGATGCGAAGTTTGGTTGGCGGAAGGCCTCATCTTGGTAGGTACGGGTGGTATTGAGGATGGAGAGCCCCGACCAACGCCAGATAAGAGTTCGTTCACCGGAAGGATGAAGCGCTGCGATATCAGCTGGCCGAAGCCCGTGTATGCTCCGGTCAAAGTTTGCCCATCAGAGAAGTCTGGCTCGACCGCAAGATGTCGAACGTCCGAAGCCGAGCCGAGCCGGCCGTGTTACTGGGGTCTGGAGGTCGGCCGGAAGCACCCTCTGGTGTCGGTGCTCGATTCTCAGACAGGCGCAGGGCGGCCGCCAGTCCATCAGCCCGACACACTTCTGCACCATTAACGTCGCTAATACTCGGACCTCCGCCTCCAGCCGCTTCGTCGACTACAGCGACGGCAGCCTGGCTGACAGACCTCACACGTCAGACAGGAGCGTCACAGACGGCGCACATGTCTGGCATCACTACAGACAGCACACACGTCAAACAGCTTCACCACAGACGGAACTCACGTGAAACGGCAACATCACAGACGGAACACACATCTGGCAACACCACAAACGGCACGGACGTCAGACAGCTGCATCACAGGCGGCACACACTTCAGACAGCAACGTCACCAACGGCACGCACGTCATACAACTCACCACAGACGGCAACACAACGGATTACACACACGGCAAACAGCAGCGTCACAGACGGACCACACGGCAGACGGGAACACCACAGACGGCGTAAACGCCTTGGCATAGTCCACAATTTGGCATAGAGCATTGTAATTTGACAAACGTACGCTATATTCGGAGGACGAGCCCGATTTTCGCAAGAGTGCAGCCAATTCCGGCTGAAGTGAATTGCTTTTCCATTTGCATATGGCGAAATTGGAGACACCATTTCCGGAATCGGGCTGCGCTGACGAACATGGGGAATACATCCCTTATTGAAAAATACTGTGCAGAATTGTTACAATACATTTAACACATTTCTGAAATTCCTATACTTCTGAGAAGCTCGGTCCCAGAAAGGTGTCTGCATGGGCTGTCAAGGGGCGTAGTGACTGTTGATGCTCAAGTCACCTGGCGTCATATGGTGTCCGATCATGTGTGTACCTGCAACCAGGGAGCTCCATAGCCAGCCTCCTGCCCTGGCTCGTCAGCGTTACCATCCGCTTCAAGTGTGTTAGATGGTGCACAACGCTTCGACTAGATGCTTTTCCGGCTGTCGGCAAGTGTTGTACGCTTTGACGGGCATAGATTGTTCAGCATTTCTGCCGAGCCGTGTATGTCTGAGCTTCGGGGCGCTGATGGGATGCGAACCAAAATTTATGGATAGAAAATCTGACGTTTTACCAGCTGTGCTTCCCAGGACAAGTTCTCTATGCTATAATTGCACGCTATTCAGATTCCATGGTGTTTTTCTAGGGAGCATTGACAGCACATTGAGCTGATACATATGCTTATCTCGATGGTGGGATGATGGTATGGACACTAGTCCTATCAGCATGCCGAGCGTGCACATCAGTTCGATATGACTGCCAGTGCTACGAAAGAAAGAGTAGGGACCTGAATTCCATGCACTTCTGACATAGAATTACTTCTTGTCCCAAATAGGACAGTTGGAAAGTCGGATTTCTGATTCAGAGGTTCGATCTAGAATCCCACCAGAGCCAAAAGACTCCGACAGGTATGGTTCAGCAGAATTGTTGACCAATCCATGCCTTTCTAGAACCGGAATACCTGACGACGACCAGAGAAGGTGGAAACGTTATGTTCCATCTAAAAACCGACTCACACTGGCAGATTGCTAGCGTATTGGGAACGGAGTGTAAGCGGAACTTCCCGTAATCGGAACTATTTGAAACGACTATGTGGGCGGGATGGTTCCGTTCGAGCTACATCTGTTCCACGTTTGATTTAGGCACGCCAGAGGAAGCGCTTCACGCTGAATGCGGCGCGGCTTATCCCGATTACAATTTCTCAAATATATATATTGCGACTTTTATATGAACGGCATTTGTTATTGTTCTCGTCCGCATGACATGAGGACTCCGATATTATGTTGGTCTATTCGTTGGCCATGGATGGACAATCGCTGAGAGGATGTAGATGGCGAATGTGCCATCCTCATGCAAGAGGTAAGAGATGGTGCACAATATTTTATTGTGCGGAATAGCGTATTTGCAATGTTGTCTCTCCCACTTCCTCAAAAGAAGGCTTCAGGTCGATTCTTACCATGCAATGCAGGAGGTGCAATTAGGGGCGTCGCCACCGGGGGGGGGGGGCAGAGGGGGCAGTCGCCCCCCCCTGAAATTGGGGAGGCCCCTATCCGGAAATGCCTAGGAAGAAAGGTGAGCAAGGAGGCCGACGAGACAGAAGACCATGCTGTCAAGGAGGCCCCAAGACTGGCAACTAGCCCCCGAGAAATCTACTCAGGTCCCTATAAGATACGTGGGACAGAGATTGGGAGGAGGCCCCCAAGGACGAAAAGGATCCCACCGACACGTGCAAGAAGCTACCCAGGTTAGACAAGGAGGCTTCGGATGGGTGGCAGGATATTCTTAATTTGGAAAACGAGGCCCCCAAGATGGAAGAGGCAGCCCCTACAATATAAAATATGGAATGATAGGAGATATTTCTCCGGACGCAAGAGGGAGCACCAGGATGGGTAAGAAGGTCTCCGCAGGAATGATAGAAGGCCACTGAGACCAGCCAGATGAGGCCCATATTTTGGAAGAGGGGGACCCTAGGAGAGAAGATTTGGGACTATGACGCAAAAGCGCCTTGCTAAGAAGATAATGAGGCTCCAAACACAGGCGATGAGGCCTCCAAGACGTGAGAGGAGGCCCCTAATTTGAAAAAGGAGTAACCTATGAGAGGATAGGAGGCCCCAGAAATCAAGAGAGTATCAACAATTGGCACGGAGGCCCCCAGGATTGCAAAGGAGGCCCTCAGGATTGCAAAGGAGGCCCCCAGGATTGCAAAGGAGGCCCCCAGGATTGCAACGGAGGCCCCCATGATTGCCAAGGAGGCACCAATACGGGAAGGGAGGCCCAAGGAAATGAGAGGAAGCCCTAAGACGGAAGAGAAAGCCAGTGGATATGACATGGGGTTTCGGAGACGCAAAAGCAGGCCCCAAAATGGGTAAGGTTCCACCAAGATAGAAAAGGATGATCCAGAAACGTGGCAGGAGGCACCTAATTCGGAAGAGATTTGGGACTATGACGCAAAAGCGCCTTGCTAAGAGTATAATGAGGCTCCAAACACAGGCGATGAGGCTTCCAAGACGTGAGAGGAAGCCCCTAATTTGAAAAAGGAGTCACCTATGAGAGGATAGGAGGCCTCAGAAATCAAAAGAGTGTCAACAATTGGCACGGAGGCCCCCAGGATTGCAAAGGAGGCCTCCAGGATGGCAAAGTAGGCCCCCAAGATTGCAAAGGATGCCTCCCGGATTGCAAAAGAGGCCCCAAGAATTGCAAAGGAGGACCCCAGGATTGCAAAGGAGACTCACAGGATTGCAAAGGAGGCCCCCAGGATTGCAAAGGAGGCCCCAATACGGGAAGGGAGGCCCCAAAATATGAGAGGAGGCCCTAAGCCGGAAGAGAATGCCAGTGGATATGACATGAGGTTTCGGAGACGCAAAAGCAGTCCCCAAAATGGGTAAGGTTCCACCAAGATAGAACAGGATGATCCAGAAACTTGGCAGGAGGCATCTAATTCGGAAGAGATTTGGGAATATGACGCAAAAGTTCCTTGCTAAGAGGATAATGAGGCTCCAAACACAGGCGATGAGGCCTCCAAGACGTGAGAGGAGACCCCTAATTTGAAAAAGAAGTCACCTATGAGAGGATAGGAGGCCCCAGAAATCAAGAGAGTGTCAACAATTGGCACGGAGGCCCCCAGGATTGCACAGGAGGCCCTCAGGATTGCAAAGGAGGCCCCCAGAATTGCAAAGGAGGCACCCAGGATTGCAAATGAGGCTCCCATGATTGCCAAGGAGGCCCCAATATGGGAAGGGAGGCCCCAGAAAATGAGTGGAGGCCCTAAGACGGAAGAGAAAACCAGTGGATATGACATGGGGTTTCGGAGACGCAAAAGCAGGTCCCAAAATGGGTAAGGTTCCACCAAAATAGAAAAGGATGATCCAGAAACGTGGCAGGAGGCACCTAATTCGGAAGAGATTTGGGACTATGCCGCAAAAGCGCCATGCTAAGAGGATAATGAGGCTCCAAACACAGGGGATGTGGCTTCCAAGACGTGAGAGGAGGTCCTTAATTTAAAAAAGGAGTCACCTATGAGAGGATAGGAGGTCCCAGAAATCAAGAGAGTATCAACAATTGGCACGGAGGGCCCCAGGATGGCAAAGGAGGCCACCAGGATTGCAACGGAGGCTCCCAGGATTGCAAAAGAGGCCCCACGATTGCAAAGGAGGACCCCAGAATTGCAAAGGAAGCCCCAGGATTGCAAAGGAGGCCCCCATGATTGCAAAGGAGGCCACAATACGGGAAGGGAGGCCCCAGAAAATGAGAGGAGGCCCTAAGATGGAAGAGAAAGCCAGTGGATATGACATGGGGTTTCGGAGACGCAAAAGCAGGCCCCAAAATGGGTAAGGTTCCACCAAGATAGAAAAGGATGATCCAGAAACGTGGCAGGAGGAACCTAATTCGGAAGAGGACGACACAGGATTGGAAATGAGACTCCATGGTGGACAAAGAGTCCCCTAAACAGGAGAGAAAGACCATTAGATAAGAGGGATCGCTCTCAGTTGAGAAAGAAGGCTCCAAGACGGGTAAGAAGGTTTCCAGGAGATGACAAGGGAACTAAGATAGGAAAGGGTGCTTGTAATGTGGAAGATGAGGCCTGGGAGAGAACAGGAGCCCGCCAGGAGATAAGAGGCCACCCTTAAAATGGGAAAAGATCGAATCAAAACACAGAGCAGGAGGCCCCCAAGACGTGAGAGGAGGCCTATAATTTGAAACGAAGTCCTCTAGAAGAGAAAAGGAGGCCCCTGCCGGACTCGAGAGGAATCCTTCAAGACGGAGTAGGTGGTCTCCAGGGTTGAATGAGGCCCTAAAGACCGGAAGGAGTTTCCAGGAAATGAGAGGAGGCCCTTACGATGGGAGTTGGTAGCAGGTATGGAAGAAGGTGAGGTTTCCAAAATTGAAGATCCGCTCAAGACGGGTAAGGCTTTGCCAGGACAAAGGAGGCCCACGAGGCTTGGCAGGAGGCCCCTAATTTGGCAGAGAATGCCTCTGGAGCATGAGAGGAAGCCCCATGCCATGCTAAAGGGGCCCCAGGATGTAGGAGGAGGCCCTCAAAGACGGGAGAGAAGGGACATTGAATATGGAGGGGGGTAGGACAAAAGAGGAGACATCCAAAACCGGTAAAGAGTCTCTAGGAAATGAGACGAGACCCCTAAGACGCGAGAGGAGGCCTATAATTTGCAAGAAGAAGCCCCTAAGAAATGGTAGGAGTCGTGCCGAGGTACTTGAAAATTACGGAATGGGCCCAAAAATATCCGGCCGGGGCCCCGGAAAATCACGCTGAGCTTGGGGTATCAACAATTAACGCCCGGACCATGAAAATCACACTAGTGGTACGACCGGTCGTGCCGTTCCCCAACAGTCTCATTGGGACACAAATGAATCCGGGGCAAGGAAAAACAATCCGGACATGGATGATCACTCTGGGACCCCAACAATGGCGCCAAAAGCCTCCAAAACGTATTGGAGCTTCCGCCCAAAAATCAATTATCAACCGGAATGTCACTCTGCGGCCTCAAAAATCGGGTCAAAGTCTCTCAAAAACCCGTTGGACACCTAAAATAACGTGTCAGGGCACGGAAAAAAATAGTGCCTTAGCCCCCAAAAGTCGTGCTGGGGCCACCAAAATTCGCGTCGGTGCACCAGAATTCGTGCAGGCGGCTCCAAATAAATACGGCGGGCCGCAGAAAACTTGCTCCAAGGCCCGAAAATCTGCAACAGGAATCGCCAAGATCGCGTTGGGGCCACAGCTAAGCACAACGTGCCCCGCAAACTCGAACCGGTCCCCCAAATATTGCGCTCAGGACCCACAATTCCCATCGGTAGTCCCAGAAATTTGGTCTGGGCATAAAAAATTCACATCGGGGTTCCCAAAAATTGACGTCTAGGGCCCCACATAAACACAGTGTGACCCCAAAAATCGCATCGGTATCCGAAAATAGCAAGCCGGAGCCCTTCAAAATATGGAGGGATTCCCAAAAAAGAAATGTCCGGGTCAGGAAAATGGCTCTGAAGCACCGAACATATCATCAGATCCTTCACAAATCGCGTCCGGCCCCGAAAAGCATATCGGAGCTGGAAAAAATCGAGGTGAGATACAAAAACATGGCGCCAGGGGCTCGAAAAATCAGGCCGGGATTTGGACTTTAAAGAAAATTCAGAAGATATCCACACAAATTGCGTTCAGCCCAGAAAACTTGCGTTGGGTCCCCGGAGTCACGCGCCTGGGCGCGATGAGTCGCGCTGGGACCCAGAAAAATCGCACCGAAGCACCAAAGTCGTACTGGGGCCCCACAAATGTGCGTCAGAAGCACCAAATAAACACAGCGGAACCCTAAGAGCACAACAGGGCCGAAAATGCAACTGACCCTCCAGAGTCCCGCAAAAAGTGGCACGGCCTTAAAACATGCGTTGCAGCCCTAAATAAACATGCCGGAAGCTCTAAAGGAAATACACCGGAAGTTCTCAAGGCATACAGGTGCCATGCGACCGCACAAGGGACTAAAAAAAGAGGCTGGGGACGCAAAAAGCAACATGGTCCCAAAACGAACAAAAAGCTCGAGCACTAAATAAACACATCGGGATCTTTGAAAACGCCCCGACATCTAAAAAAAATCATCGGTGCACAAAAAAAAACTGAAACGAGCAGGGGTTTCGAAGATGTGTTGGGCCCCTAACAAAAATGGATTGGGGCCCTAAGACACATCCGTAGACGAAGAAAGACGAAACGGGTCCAAAAAAGAACGCTGAGACAGGACCTCGGTTCGTTAGCCAATCTGGGAGCATATTTAATCAAAGATATGAGGTGCACAAAGCTCAGCGGGCATCCACATTTCTCAACGACCTTAAATGTGGGAAGTAGGTAACTAATGATCCAATTTAATTAATCGAATTTTCGCAGCGAACGCCCATACGAAGCATTCCCTCACGTCAAATATGGCGCAAGTCTATCATGTGGCAGCAACTAGCAAAGCGTAGGAGGCCTAGCAGAAACCGTAACATCGCACTAAGTGTGGCAAATGTGCCGAATGCGCAAGATGGGTGTGCACGTGCACGAACATTGGCATCGTGGCGACCGGGCGCTGTGAATGTGAATGTCTGAAATTGGGAGATTTTACATTTTAAAGTGATTTGTGTAGGTCTAATTTCAGCAGTGTGAGCTGACTTATCAAGGGATACCAAAAGAAAACCTTGGAACAGGGTGGGGGAGTTAGGGTTGAAACCCGACGAATCAGAAACGATAGTGGTAGATTAGGCCCCTGCACAGGACAATTCAGTTGGTCACTAATTATTTTATTTAAAAAGGTCCCCTTTGCCAAAATAGTAGTCAAAATCTGGTCTTTTTAATGGGGTAGGTGGACCCCATCCAAATACGTTTGTCCCTCCCCTTTAACGCAAATATAGGTACGCCACTGGTCCCCCAATACTTTTCAGAAACATACGCCCCTGGGGCATTGAGGGGGAAAATTCCCCTCACAAGCATACAAAACAACACCGATGCCCATATGAAATGGGAGGAATGATGTTTTTAAATGCATTTTCTTCCTACAAACTTGTCTTCTGTGATTACAGCCTGCATGATTAGAGCTTCCCAGCTTCAATACCTTCTCAACGACGTCATTTACAAAACGGTGCAGCGCGGCGAAACCCACGGGCGTGACGGCGTGGAATCTGAAGGTTTTGCATTATTTATGCATTGCCATTGATTTATTGCTGCATTGTCATTTATGCTTGCTGTTCAATGCTTGTTCTTGCTGTGAATTTCTTCGCTGAGGATGTATTATTTTCGGTTGTGTGCCAGGTGCCTTGCAGCCAGCACCAAATGTTATTTACAAAATCAATAAATCCCTAAGATGGCGATCAGAAAATCAATTCAATCCATTTCTCGTTGTCACCTTCGCAAAATTGTCGTCCTGGTACTGAGCAATGATCGTTTAAGCTTGCTTATGACATCAAGCTGGTGAGAATGACTAACAGTAGTTATTAATCTAGCTATATTCAGTTAGACTTGATGGACATAGAAGTGGGATGATCAATGGGAGATATCTTTCAGATATGCTTAGCACCAGCCCCGCCAGCTCGCTGCAATCTAGAGGCCAGCGGGAAGATTTTCTGGTTGAGAAAGAAAGCATTAAGGCATTGGTTTGTTTTGGCACTTAGGTATTTATCCACATATTACTGATTTGTGCCCTGGTATGGCCCAGTTCTCAGCGAAAAAAGAACGATTTTTGCAATTGCGTGTCGCGTAAATGATGCACCATGCCAAGAACAAACAAGACATCAGTATGAAGTCATGTTTCCCATTCTGGAACCATAGTAAGAGCCTAAAAAACAATAGGAGGCCCTAACACAGTGGAGGCCCCTTTCGGGGAGCAGGAGGCCCCCTTTCAACATTGCCCCCCCCCTGGAAGAATTTCGTGGCGACGCCACTGGGTGCAATGCTAAATTCCAAGGCGATTGGGTGGAACATGTTCTCTCACACCACGCGGTGGCGGCTCCCACGGTCATCGTCAAATATGCTGTGCACTCAGAAGGAATTTGGAAAAATTACACCCTTAAGAATTATCGACGAATTTTCCCCACACTATCTTCCAAATCGGCATTGAGCTTAAACTGGCTGCGATAGACTGCACTTAATTTTTTTTTGCAAACTAACTTTAAGGGAGTATGCAATATAAAACCAGTATAACGGCACAGTTCTTTGATCACACGACTATAGTTGACTAACTTTAAGGGGATATGTCACATGATGAGAACATAACGGCATTGTTATTCCACAGCGGATATGCTAGAAAGAAGGGTACGAAATATTTACCAATCAAGATGAACATCATGCGCGTAGTAACTATGTTATTTTCGGTAAGCTACCACCAGGCAAAACTATCCTAGTGAACTCTCCAGGGTAGAGTTACCAATGTATGACGAATTATATGTGTGCATATTTCAAACGCCTCGATTTAACCAGTCGTACAGTGGTCCAGTTCATGCGCAATACAGATAGGCTTTGTAGTTTGCTACAATTTATGCGATTCAATTTTAGATATTTAACTGCTTAATATTACAAAATAATACAACACAAACATAACACAGCATGCTCCTTCAACCTAACCTGCTAAGAAGCCCAGCTGGGCCTTCTTTACTGAACTCTTCTCACCCGAAGACAAAATATAAGGTATTATTGAGCTTGGGCTAGGTTATGTTGCTTCTTTGCCTCATTTTATATTCTGTTACCTAACTCAAAGTCTTTGTTTTGTGTTATTGTCTGCCAACTGAAAAGCAAGCAATTGCACAAGGAATGAGTGGTCATATTATAGTAATCACCTCCATGAGCATTGCATTGGAAGAAGAAAGTCCTAGGATCCATAAAACATCTTAGAGTACAAACTGACCAGTGTGGGTGTGCTTCAGTGTATTCATGAGATAAGCTTGTCCACACATTTTACCTCCATGAAACAAACAAACAAAGGGGTTAGGTTCGGTTATGCTATTTTAAGGTATTTTTTTTAGTTTGGGAAGATTTTGAACATTTTCCAAAGTTTTTAGGAAGTTGTTTTATTACTTCTTCAAAAAGCGGGCTAGGCTAGGTTAGGTTAGGTTATGCTTCTTTCAATTGAAAAAAGGAGAAAAATTATTCAGAATTTATATATTTCTTCCCATTTTTTCCTTACATGGAATATAAGGCGAGACTAGGTTTGGTTATGTTTTTCTTAAACATTGTTTTTATGACTGACTATGTTACCTAAATCACAGCCACATTTTTGGTGTTATTTGACCTGCCAACTGAATAGTAAACATTTCCACAGTAAATGAGTGGTAAAATCATGTTACCCACATACATAAACATCGCATTGGAAAAATATATTTGAAAACATTCATAAAACACCTTAAGGTACAAAATTACCCAATTTCACCATCCCTATAATGTTGGGATAGGCTTTTTTAGCCTGGAAAACATTTTCAACATTTCCCAAAATTTTGAGGAAAATGTTTGATTACTTCTTCAAGAACAGTCAAGCTGGGATAGGTCAGGTTAGGTTATGTTAGCTTTCTTCAGTTAAAAAAATGAAGAAAAAAATGTTCAGAATATTTATGTTTTTGTCTCCATATTTTCCTTACATGGAAGGTAAAGATAGGTTAGGTCAGGCTAAATTTACATTTTTCTTTTTTAAACATTGTGTTTATGCTATGTTACCTAACTCACAACCCCATTGTTGGTGTTATTTGACCTTCCAACTGAAAAGTAAGCATTCGCACAGTAAATGAGTGGCCACATCATGTTAGCAACATACATAAGCAATGCATTGGGAAAAAAACTTAACACGCGCCCTGGAGGGCCTCTGAAAATTACGCGCACTGGAGGGGGAGGGGGGGGGCGGATTCCCCCCCCCCTAAGATCTCGGTTGTTAGCTGGAGTGACGAAATTCGCAGGGTGGATGGGTACGGTAGTGAACTACATTGTGTGCATACTTCATGACCTTAGGTCAATATCTTCAAGGTCAAATGAGGTCACATATGTCATAATTGTCTGGTTTTGCGTGGCTTGGCTTGTCATTGTTATGGATCGCTGTGATTGTGTTTAAATGTTCCAAAATGGTATCAATGATGTTTTGGACATTACTAATGATGCAATACAGATGCTAGACCCGGAATTCGACCTCAGGTCACCTATATAGCAGCACTTTATCAGGACAGTTACCTGTTCCAGTTACCGAAACCAGGCCGCCCGCCCGACTGCTCCGTCGGGCAGCTCGGCGCAATCGGCTTCGCGAAGAAAGGAGTGAAGTACATGAATAAAGTATGGAAACGTTCCGGACAAAATGAATAACAGTAGTTTTCAGGATGTGCAGGGAGTGACATGCAAAGCGACATCAATCGCATGACAGTCATTTGCATTTTTATGCATTTTTATGCATATTTATGACAACATTCCAGTTGACCAAGTTTGGTTCCATTAACTTGTTATGAACTTCGCCTGACATGACCTCGGTGACCTAACATGACCTTGAAGCTATATAGCATAACAATATACATCAAACAAGTCGCTAGTGTTGCCAAGAATACTTCCCTTTTGCTAATATACGGGAAGCGCATCAGCGCCGATTTTTGTGGTCTGGCGCATACGAATTGTTTTGATTTTAACTGCCTCTAAGTCGAAAAATGTTCTGCCGATTTCAGTTTTTCTTGCTTTAAAAGATGCGCCGGACATTTCTAAGCAGGTACGCACAAAATAGCGTATATCGACCGGTAAAATCTGGAGTTATGTAGAAAAAACCGGAGGGGTGGGTGGATTTCGCACCCTCCTCCAGTGCGCGTGATAAAGAATACCTAAAATACCTTAGGGCACAAAACTTCCCCCATTTTCCCATCGGCCAATAATGTTAGGGTAGGTTTTGTTTTTCTATGGTAAGTTTGGAAAATATTTTAAACATTTCCCAACCCTTTGAGGACAATTTTGTATTACTTCTTCAAAAAGAGGCTAGGCTAGTTTAGGTCAGGTTAGGCTATAATAGTTTTAAAAAAAATGTAAACAATGAAAAAGATTGTTCAGAGTGTCCATATTATTTGCTTATATGGAAGGTAAGGATAGGTTAGGTTATGTGTCATTTTTCTTTTTTAAACATTGTTTTATGCTGTTACCTAACTCACAAAACCATGTTTGGTGTTATTTGACCTGCCAATTCAAAAGTAAGCATGTGCACAGTAAATTAGTGGTCACATCATGTTAGCCACATATAGAAACATTGTATTGGAAAAAGAAATCTTAAGAAATCTGGTGTGATATCGTTTCTACAGCCAAAGCAAGGGGTAGGCACTGGCGTCCCTAAGCCTAGATTCATGGTGCAATTTCTCCAATCCGCCAATGAGTCCAACCGCATACCACTATTAGACCAAGATAGCTTTCAAAAACATTGGGCACAAAACATTAAAAAATGTCCCGGCTATTCAGTTGGTCTCCATTTTCCATTTTAATCTTTCCACATGTTCATTCAATACTATATGAACTGATCCTTTCAATTCACTTTGATGCAGGCCTGCTCCAAAAATGACAAATCTTTAAGATATCTACTGTAGGTACTTGAGAACATGGGCTGACGCTGCGACTACCCTTTCGGCGCAGTGACCTGGTAGACATATACGGGGCTGGATATCTCTCATGAAGCCAGGGGATCCTTATTTTCAAGACATATTTTCAGACTGAGAATATGGAAAATGAGAATTTAACATTAGCGGGGTACCAAATCAGGGGCGCCCAGACCCCTTCAACCCACCCGGAATATCCAGCCATGAACATGTGACATGATTTAGATATGTCAATTTTAAACCTATAAATACGTACATTTGTTTCCTGTATGCCCGAGTGCGAAGTTCTGGAACTTCATTTTCCTCTCGCGAAGTATCCAGGGACCTATTGCACAATATTCAACGGCAATTCAAGATGGCTAACGTACGTGGGCTGACGCTCACTACCAATCTGCGAGTTACCGTTTTGGGTAGGACATCCGCTTAAGGGTAATCGTTTTGGGTAACCACATAACGATACCCGATTCTCAGGTCGCCTTGAAAGAGTTACCCGCGATATGCGAGACTGTTGTAATTAGTTGAGTGGAGCATGCATCAGGTGTATCGCCAATGGGTAAATATTTACCCTTCATGCATCAACCCTGATTTGGTAGTTACTCTTTCACCACGACTCTGAATATGTGTATCTTAACCCCAAATAAGATAGTAATTTTTCAAATTATTCGTCATCATTGGGTGCCGTGAAAGGGTTACCCGTGAGGCTTAGGTAGTTTTGTTTTCAGCGCGGTAATTTTGTTTTCAGTGTACCAAAACGGCTATGCTGAGACTAGTTACCATCAACTGCGTTACTTCAAATCTACCACAGTCGCGATTTTTGCTACTGAGATCACTGTTTATCTCGGAGAAACTGACGAATGTCGGGTTCGGAGTCGGGTGACCTTTTTTAAGTCTTTTTTCGAAATATTTTGCTAACTCCCCTTATTCTGATACAGTTTTTATGCTGATTCCGAATATCAACTTTTTTCTCAACTTTTTCGATTTTTCTTTGCCCGCACGGATCGATTGAAGTTTTTTTTTTCTAATTCTGGATTTTTGACATATTTTGAGCTGTGGTTACCAATACAAGCAAAACATAGCTTAAACTAGTGATTTTTATTAAAGCTTGGACAATGGAGATTAACTTAACAGCACGATCAGTGCACTTCCATAATCCATTCATACTGAAAATTAACTTTCAAATGAAGCGTGTGCTTAGTTCAGGCTTTCTTCATAGATGGCGCTAGTATCGGATGATGAGCTCCACACTTTGCATTTGGCGATATTGTGGCGACCAGGTAATATCGACGACTAAATTAATTATTTGGTGGTAAACTAGACATGCTGACACTTCTTTTCAAGTATATCAATGCGACTTTCGGCCTGACTTTCGGCACCGACCACCACTGCCGACGTTTCAGTTGTCAGTTTTACCGACCTCTCAGTTGACTGCGAGTGACAAGGAACTCATGTTTGAAGTGGTTCTTCGATGAGCTTTAGTATGTTTTCCTCATTCATTTTTCGTGTTGAAGACGGTTCAAGGTCTTGCAAGTCTCTCATACACTGATGAACGTTAGCCAATTCCGTGTATGACTCAACACACCAGTTCACGCGCGGAGATTATAATGGCGAAGATAATTTGAATGGCCGAATTGTGCCCCATTCCTTGAAGAGGTTTTTCTTTTGTCGCACGGCTTTGATCATGCTGACAGCCTCCATCCTGACCGCTTGGTCATTGTCACCCAGCATGGCCAGCATGACGTTTTCGGAGTGTGCCATATGCATGTTTCTCGTCGTGGTCTTTGTAATGGTTTCCATCTCGATGCCGTGGAAATGCTCTTTCTGTCGTCTCATCTGCTCGCACAGGTGGCCGGCCGGGCCAATGTACCACATTCAACTTATCTTTCATTGCCATCACAGTTGGCACATACACACACACACACACAACATATTTCACTAGGCTGCATAGTGAAACAGATAGCTCAGATACAGAGCAATAATAGCGTAGAATACGGATCTGGGCCGTGTATGTACCATCTCGCCATGTACATTTTTTCATGCCCACGATATCACATACAATCAGTGGTACCATTGGTCGAGGACTTAGCACATTGATACAGCAGCCTCATATCAGTGATTGGGCCCTACTCCACACGTGATGGCAACTCTGGAAAATCCTCAAACGTTACTATAGCAAACGCAACGACATCTAGCTTGTGGACATCTCCCACAATACATTTTCAGATTGGCCCAGAGAACGTGCTGGGCCCGGCTGTTTTTTCCGTCCAGCGGTCCAAACAGAGCTCGATGGGGCAATTCCGCCTGGTGGCACAAGCAAAGAATTCGACCCACAGGTCGCCCCATCAGTTGTTCAAAATGTGCCATCCATCGCCCCTTCCACCAAACAATCTGGTTGGTTCCATCGCCACCAATGAAAGCAATGTTTTACGCACCTGCCATACGATCATGCAGAAAATATTTGAGCTTTTGCGCGACACTGTGCCCGGTGTGCTTTCCGTCACACACAAAATGAACTTCATGCATATCCCCGGGATGCATATTTACAGAGACATGGTGTACACTCATCTTTTCATACGACAAACGACCCGATTTTATTTAATTACGACGACTCTCGTCCGGTCGTCACGGCCATCACAAAATACAGCAGTACAGTCCTACTCCATACAATATGCTTATATTCTACACCTTCTGCTCACATCAATAGCTTTTCGCACCTTTCATTTCGTGATTACATCCACACTTCTTCTCCCAAAGCGACAGAAACGATGTCAACATTTTAGATGCCTTTCTTGCACCGGTATCGGTAGCGTCCAGTGTCCCCGCAACGGCAGTCAGATTTAATGGTTTGCTTCTCTTAGATAAGTGCCAATATGGCATGGCATACTCATCTGATTCATCTGCAGATTCTTCGGGTATATCATCATGTTGTCGCTGCTGAGACTGCTCGTCTGTTGAGCCGGCTTCGAATCGGGGAGCGCGTGCGACTGACTGAGACATTGACTGTGCTGCCATGTTTCTCCATTTCAGCGACGTCGCTCGATCAACGTCACCTATAGACTGCAGCTTTTGCCCGATTTGCTCCTTTAAAAAATGTAGGAACCTACGTCGTCGACATGTTCATTGAACATGCCGACGATGTAAATTTTGGCTTGTAGGATCCACCATACTTCATCGATAATAATGCTTAGAATGCATTAGATTCTAAGTATACCCCGCTGTGCACAATATGTAAAAGATGAAAGCTCACCGTGCAATCTGCTAAATTCTAAAAATTTGCGATTCAAATGTTTACACTTGGACACTGATGGCCACTAGTTCGCACCCATATGCTTGAAAGGAATTGTGAGCATATCTAGTTTGCCATCCAACAACTAATCTAGTCCTCAATATTACATGGTCGCCACAAATCGCCCAATGCAAAGTGTGAAACGAGACGTCTGACACTAGCGCCATCTATGAATGAATCCTGAACTATGCAAACGCCTCATTTGAAAGTTAATTTTCGGTATCAATGGATTATGGACGTGCACTGATATTGCTGTCAAGTGAATCCCAATTGTCCGAGCTTTAACACAAATCACTAGTTTAAGCTATGTTTTACTTCTATTGACAACCACAGCCCAAAATATGTGAAACATCCAGAATTCGGAAAACTTCAATCGATCCGTGCGGGCAAAGAAAAATCGAAAAAGTTGAAAAGAAGTTGATATTCTGTATCAGCATCAAAAACTTTACCAGAATAGGTGGAGATAGCAAAACATATCGAAAAAGTCTTTAAAAAGGTCACCTAATGCACAGTCATCACCCGATATTGGAAGATTATTGCACTATATTCTCGAAACGCGTATGACCTAACTAGGTGTTGAAAGGGCATGCAACCGACATAAAAATATAAACAAAATATCGAAGAAACCTATCGAACATTTGTATCCGGTACAATTCGTGTGTCTATGGGATCGAGCTTCATAGTAAAATAATATCGTAACGTATTATATTTTCATGTATTTGGCTTTCTATTCATGGCGCTAGAATACCTGTGTGTTGCTTGCGTGCTGCACCAGATGCATGTATCGCCCACTTACACGCACATGTGTATGCTATATATATATATATATATATATATATATATATATATATATATATATATATATATATATATATATATATATGTATATATATCTATATATACACACACATATATATATATATATATATATATATATATATATATATATATATATATATATACATGTGGTCTGTGCATTTACGCGTGTGTACACATACACACCTGCTGACACGTACGTGTATCGAGTGTGTGTGCTGTGCGTATTTTTAAGTGCAGCCAGCTGCGGCGTCATCCAGTCACGCCGGCACTATAAGGCAGGGCGCGCGGTGGTCGGCCGGCACGTGGCCACTACACATCACTGCCAGTGATGCGTGAGCTCCACGTGTGCTGGCTGCAATCCAGCGAGCTGGCCTAACGGTCGGCAGCGGCGCCGTGCATGCCGACGAGCGTATTGGTACGGGCGGCACGCGCCTTCATTACCGAGTGCTCTTAATCTGGCCGCTTTACTGTCGGTTTAGTGCCGATTGCGGCTTTCATTTGAAGGACCTGGCTAGGCGGGAGGAACAATTGGTGGCAATTGAAATGTGCAGAACCTTTGGTCATGGTAAATTCGCAAGTTATGTGCACTGAAAGGTTCATAGGGAAATGCTTTTAACTACAGGTCAGTGGCCTTTGAACGTCTTGTCTATTGACTTCGTTGACCATCGCCTACCAAGCACATTTCGCCACTCTTTCCACCCGAGGGAGTGGTCGCCATATCAAATTTGCCATTTCGCCCCGAGAGAGCCGCAAGGAAAGAGGCGAAAGATATCGAATGTTGCAGCATGTCACGAAAAACACCAATAATCCTCTATTTTCATAATTCCGGTTAGTTATGAATGAACCTCCAGCAAATGTGAAAGACCATAATTGAATACTCGCATGACAAGAAAGGCAACCATCATAAACCTCTACCCTGCTTAGTATATCGAGAGAAAGCACAAGTTTCAATGCCAGCATGCAAATAGTTGAGATAATATGATGGAAAGATGCATAATGTTTGGACTCCATACGCTCTTACCGAAATGGCTCTGGCAGATCTAGGTTCATGTTCATGCGTGGCGTAAATATCCGTGGCCTTCGTCGCCTCATATTTTCAACATCCATGCTTAATAGTCAGCTTGTTTTAATGTCCGTGCTGCTCAGATAGAATCACTTGGCAGAGAATGACTTCACAGAGTGTCACTCTCAAATAGAATCGCTTGATAATCTGAGATCGGAGAAACATTTATCATGGATGGGGCGGAATAAACTTTGGTAGTAAGTTTTGCTTCACCTTTGCGACAAGTTGTGGTTGTGGTTGTAAGAAGTAACTTTTTATGAAACAGCCTGCCTGAATTGAGCCCAGGATAGTTGTAAGTAGTAAATTGTAAGTAGTAGATTTGAAGTACTAAATTTAAATTGTAGATGTTGCTTTATGAAACAGTATTTTACAACTACTACTTACTACTTACTACTTACACCGAAATTTTGCTTTATGGAACAGGTTACTGGTGGTAAATACTGGTAGTTTGATCTCGTTTTGATAGCAACTTAAATAACCTACAAATAAATAGCAGTGAACTATAATCGTGTGATCAAAGAATTATGCCGTTATACTGGTTTTACATTGCATTTTCCCTTGAAGTTAGTGAAATATTTTTATTCAGTGCAGTCTATCGTAGCCAGTTTAAGCTCAAGACCGATTTGGTAGATAGTGTGGGGAAAATTCGTCGATAATTCTCAAGGGTGTAATTTTTCCAAATTCCTGCTGAGTGCACAGCATATTTGACGATGACCGTGGGAGCCGCCACCGCGTGGTGTGAGAGAACACGTTCCACCCAATCGCCTTGGAATTTAGCATTGCACCTCCAGCATTGCATGGCAAGAATCGACCTGAAGCCTTCTTTTGAGGAAGTGGGAGAGATAACATTGCAAATACGTTATTCCGCACAAGAAAATATTGTGCACCATCTCTTACCTCTTGCATGAGGATGGCACATTCACCATCTACATCCTCTCAGCGATTGTCCATCCATGGCCAACGAATAGACCAACATAATATCGGAGTCCTTCATGTCATGCGGACGAGAACAATAACAAATGCCGTTCATTTAAAAGTCGCAATATATATATTTGAAAACTTTTAATCTGGATGAGCCGCGCCGCATTCAGCATGAAGCGCTTCCTCTGGCGTGCCTAAATCAAACGTGGAACAGATGTAGCTCGAACGGAACCATCCCGCCCACATAGTCGTTTCAAAACGTTCCGATTACGGCAAGTTCCGCTCACGCTCCGTTCCCAATACGCTAGTTATCTGCCAGCGTGAGCCGGTTTTCAGATGGAACATAACGTTTCCACTTTCTCTGGCCGTCGTCAGGTGTTCCGGCTCTAGAAAGGCATGGATTGGTCAACAATTCTGCTGAACCATACATGTCGGAGTCTTTTGGCTCTGGTGGGATTCTAGATCGAACCTCTGAATCAGAAATCCAACTTTACAACTGTGCTACTTGGGACAAGAAGTAATTCTATGTGAGAAGTGCATGGAATTCAGGTCCCTACTCTTTCTTTCGTAGCAATGGCAGTCATATCGAACTGATGTGCACGCTCGGCATGCTGATAGGATTAGTGTCCATACTATCATCCCACCATTGAGATAAGCATATGTATCAGCGCAATGCGCTGTCAATGCTCCCTAGAAAAACATCATGGAATCTGAATACCATGCAATTCTAGCATAAAGCTCTTGTCGTCCTGGGCAGCACAGCTGGTAAAACGTCAGATTTTCTATCCATAAATTTTGGTTCGCATCCCATCAGCGCCCCGAAGCTCAGACATACACGGCTCGGCAGAAATGCTGAACAATCTATGCCCTTCAAAGCGCACAGCACCTGCCGACAGCCGGAAAAGCATCTAGTCGAAGCGTTGTGCACCATCTAACACACTTGAAGCGGATGGTAACGCTGACGAGCCAGGGCAGGAGACTGGCTATGGAGCTCCCTGGTTGCAGGTACACACATGATCGGACACCATATGACGCCAGGTGACATGAGCATCAACAGTCACTACGCCCCTTGACAGCCCATGCGGACACCTTTCTGGGACCAAGCTTCTCAGAAGTACAGGAATTTCAAAAATGTGTTAAATCGATTGCAACAATTCTACACAGTATTTTTCAATATGGTATGCATTCCCCATGCTCGTCAGCGCAGCCCGATTACGGAAATGTTATCTCCAATTTCGCCATATGCAAATGGAAAAGCTTCGCTTCAGCCGGAATTGGCTGCACTCCTGCGAAAATCGGGCTCTTCCTCCGAATATAGCGCTGGAGTTTAGGGGCGCATCGACTGTGTCGGTCATGCAGCTCCGAATATAGCGTAAGTTTGTCAAACTACAATGCGCTATGCCAAATTGTGGACTCTGCCAAGGCGTTTACGCCGTCTGTGGTGTTGCCGTCTGCCGTGTGGTCCGTCTGTGACGTTGCTTTTTGGCGTGTGTAGTCCGTAGTGTTGCCATGGATCACGTACGCCTGGATTGGAAACCAACAGCTGCTTGCGTATCAGCCCACCTAGCGGCGGGTAAGTAAAAACACGGAAACGCGGACGGTTTTAGGCCGTGCGCCTATGGCAGTTCGGGGTACGTATTTCGTATTGGCATTTTTTCCAATTGATTCTTCCATCCCAGGAGGGTTGTATCAGCCTTTTATGATACAAAATTGATCAAGGAACCTTACCGTTCTTTCCTTATTGATTTATTACGCTCCATTCAGAAGTTGTCGTGGTGCGAAGTGAAGACATTTGTGAGAGGGAGCTACCTCGCCCCAAGGGTCGGCCCACCGATGTTGATATCTCGATGATCTTTATCTTGAATCCTTATCTCTTATCTCTCTATCTTTATTTTGATCTCGAAATGATTGGACGTGGCAAAGTACATGAAGGCCATGGGCAGACCAAAATTTAATTGGAGGGAGGGGGGGGGGGGCGCACATTCCATTGGCTCCCATGTTGCAAGTTTAATTTTAAAAATTAAAAAATTAATAAATTTAAAAATAAAAATTTAACAATTTAAAAAAGAAGAAAAAAGTTGAAATAATTCCGGGGGTGGGTTAAACAAACATTGAGGTGACAGTTCCCCCGCAAAGATATATAAAACATCACCCCTGAATCGAACGACTGGCAAGTAGTAGCAAGCCGGCGAGAGGTAGTGGCGTTGCCATCTAGGGTATGTTGCATGGGCTGATCCAAGGGGGAGGAAGCGAAAGTGGCGCCCCTTATGACCCGAAGGACGCCTCCCCTGGAGGTTCCAGTGTACCCCCTCCCTTTAATTTATCAGCGGAACTCGCTCCTCGGCCTGGGAACGGCAGTTCTCTGGGAGTCCGAACGCACGCCGCGATTTTTTTTTGGCAAAAGGCACTCCTCGGACAAAAACAAATGGTGCCCCTCTGGGAGATCGGAGTGTACCCCGTCTAAATGTTCTGGACCAAGAGCCGCCCCTCCGGAGAAATGACGCCTCATTGGCAAAATCATAAATATGTCAGTGGTATGGTGTAGGGGGAGGGCGCTTGTACCGTTCATGGAACTTCCACTCAATCCTCTTTGCGGATTGGTGGGTACGCGAAGTCTGTACTGTCCCATTCAGTTGTGTAAACCACTCCACTGGAAAATATCAGCCACAAATCTAGAGAGCAAGGAGGGTGGGGGCGAAAGCAGAACCGTTCTTCTTATCTCTGAGGGTGAAACTGCCCCCTCAATGCTTGCTTCCCCCACCCGCAATAATTTCAACTTCTAACATGGGAGCCTATGGAATGTGACCCCCCCCCCTCGTATTCATTTTGGTCTGCCTATTGCCTCCATGTACTTTGCCCCCTCCGATCCTTTTAAGAAATCAACATCGGTGGGCCGACCCTTTCGGCGAAATGGGCTCCCTCTCATAGATGCATTCACTTCGCATCACAACTTCTGAACGGAGCGTAATAAATCAATAAGGAAATAATGGTAAGGTTCCTTGATCAATTCTGTATCATGAAAAGCAAATGCAATCCTCATGGGGTGGCAGAATTAATTGGAAAATGCTAATACGAAATGCGTACCCCGAACTCCCATAGGCGCACGGCCTAAAACTGGCCGCGTTTCCGTGTTTTTACTTACCCTCCGCTAGGTGGCAGGTTGGTGCCGCTGATACGCGCAGATCAAAGGCGCCGACGCGGAGTTTAAAAATCCAGGCGTACATCATCCATGGTGTTGCCGTCTGTGGTGTGTTGTATGACGTGCGTACCGTTTGTGACGTTGCTGTCTGACGTCCGTGCCGTCTGTGACGCAGCTGTCTGACGTGCGTGCCGTTTGTGACGTTGCTGTCTGACGTGCGTGCCGTTTGTGACGCAGCTGTCTGATGTCCGTGCCGTTTGTGGTGTGTTGCCGTTTGACGTGAGTTCCGTCTGTGGTGAAGCTGTTTGACGTGTGTGCTGTCTGTAGTGATGCCAGACATGTGCGACGTCTGTGACGCTCCTGTCTGACGTGTGAGGTCTGTCAGCCAGGCTGCCGTCGCTGAAGACCGGCAGCGACTGTAGTCGACGAAGCGGCTGGAGGCGGAGGTCCGAGTATTAGCGACGTTAATGGTGCAGAAGTGTGTCGGGCTGATGGACTGGCGGCCGCCCTGCAACTGTCTGAGAATCGAGCACCGACACCAGAGGGTGCTTCCGGCCGACCTCCAGACCCCAGTAACACGGCCGGCTCGGCTCGGCTTCGGACGTTCGACATCTTGCGGTCGAGCCAGACTTCTCTGATAGGCAAACTTTGACCGGAGCATACACGGGCTTTGGCCAGCTGATATCGCAGCGCTTCATCCTTCCGGTGAACGAACTCTTATCTGCCATTGGTCGGGGCTCTCCATCCCCAATACCACCCGCACGTACCAAGATGATGCCTTCCGCCAACCAAACTTCGTATCAACTTTGGTGCATAATCTGCCACTCTGCCTCTTTATCCGCCTGGTTATACATTTATCAGCATTGACCTGTCATTGGCGTCTCGGCGGGCTGGTCATGCAATGGTTAAGCGAGTCTGTGTCGTAGCTGATCAATGGTGGATTAAAGGCGAGCTGACTGCCCAGATTTCCCGCTCCTCCAAACCATTCGACGTGAGAGTGGCGAACCTAGTTACATAACAAGTCAGCTAAGTGCTTCATATAAAAACATAATGCGTTTCAGTTAGTTTCTCGTTGCTGGGAAACTACATTGATTTTTCTCTCCATTATTTCAAGGAATGAGCACATATAATAGGTGCAATGCAATGCAAAACTAGTTAGAAGGGTGCGAAGTTGAAAGCTGATAATTTTGCAGTTGTTTTAGTTCAAAATCCCTTCTTGAGCATGGAATTTAGCCATGTATGTCTCTGGTCTGAGAGCTAGAACTCAGAGAATCCTAATTGTCGCCGAAAGTAGACCATGTCGAACCATTTGAACTGTCCTACCAGGTCATCTATGTGACCCATCGATGTCAGCACAGTTGTCCCCCACTGTAAATTGAGCGTACGTTATAATGCCGTCCAAGTTTTCCTTTGATTGTTTCCTTTATTATAATTTTATATAATGTGCCGCCATAACTTACATGAAGTACACTTTTACTTCATTACATCATGTCATGCTTATATCGGCTATGGGCCGCCACGTCCTTCTGCACAACTCAGTTTTATCATCTATTCCTAAGAATGTCATCAGAACGTATATCAGGGCAAAGTATAACTCAAAGCTCATACAATGTTCAGGAACTCCCTCTTCTACTTGATTTATAGTTAAGCTTGGTAACCATCACAGGTATTGATGGTTACCAAGGTACGTAGCATGTTGGTGCAGAAAGAGCTTCACTTAGCCCCCCCCCCCCCTCCCAAAAAAAAATGTGCCGTATTTGCAACTTACAAACAGGTGACACAGCGTTTCAGGCATGTCACCACGAAATACAGGCAATTCACGTCCTGTTCTTCCAATTACGAACTTAAATTTGTCCTTGATTAATATTCTCATCGAAAATTTAAATTGGAAGATGTATGTAGTAGCAGGAAATTTGCTGCGATCCCACACAGGTATTTTAGTAGCTGAAGCTTGGGGGGACATGAAAGAAATTGAGGAAGACAAATCGGCACTTTTCAGAAATTGGGAGACATGTCACCATCAGCCCCGTCACCCCCCCCCCCCAGATTAAAAAAAATTGTAATCCGAGTTCTTGTTGGGGTGACTTTATGAACCAGGGTCCTATTGCTAAGCAGAGCTTGTTGCGTGAACCCTGGCCCCACCACCCGATCCATGAATTCCAGTTCAACGGCAGAATTTTGACCGAAAGTTTAACGTGCCGTCAATGCATTGAAATCAATGCTCTAGATTGCATCCATGCGCTTCAATTGCCAAATTTCCGTCACTTGACTGGAGTTGACTGGAGCAAGGCCATCTGGTAGGAACACAGAGCCTGTCTGATAGGAGTTGTCCAAATAATCAAAGGAACTTTACTTCTATACCACATGCATCTAATATAACCTCAGGGCTAATTTCAGGTTATTCTTTTAATTGCTTAAATGCTGTCCATTTTGATGCTTTCTGTTACTCCGTGCTCCTGTGCTTGGCGCTAACTGTGCCCTGTGCTACCTTTGTTGAATACCATCTGTGCTTGGTGGTGCTCCACACAGTGTGATATATCGAGGGAAAACTGGCCAAAAAAGCCCAAATTCCTTACAGAGTGAGACGAAAATGATGTATTGACAATATTTAATAATCTTACATAAGCCAGGGAGATTCAGCAACATAGATTAAGATAGTTACAAAGGTTAATGAATATCCCACTACCTCCCATTATTTGTGGTACAATATCCTTCCTTTGCACGATATACAAGGACAAGGATTATTTTGCAGGCTGAGCCACTTTCCTTTGCGGGGGTGAATTAGCATTACTAGATAGCATCCCTACATACTTAGCAAAATTACCACTTAGAACGTGTTGTCTCACCTCAGGAACCGGTGCCCAACTTGAAAATCTTCCATTAGGCTCGAAACCAGTCTCCAGTATGCGGAGAGGCGTCCCCGGGTGTACTCTCCTCTGATGGCGCGCGAGAGTGTAAGCGCATGCCATTAAAGGCGCAGTTCGTATAGCCACACCTTACCTTCTGCCCAGATAATTTTACAGAGGACATATTGGTGTCCTCCTCCAAAGGCACTTTCAAGCAACAACAGACAAAATGCTCAAAGTTTTGCAGCAGCGCGTCCAATCCTACGCTTTGGAAAACAGATTATTTTCCTTTTCAAAAATGGCATGCTTTGGTTGATTTGGTTGGTCTTACGTATGGACGCGTGGAGTCGTAAGAAACTTAATTAATACAAAATGTAGTGCAATTTCGTTCAAATTTCCAAAACGTCAGCTGGAAAATTAAGCCTCGAGATTTATTTTACAAAATCGTCTTCAACAAAATCTTTGTGCATGTTTTTTTCGCAGGATACCTAAAATACCTGGATTCGGGTCAAACGACTCAAGAGGGTTATGGGACCAACACAACTTTTCAATGGGGTATCCCATTTCGACTGCTGTACCAATCAGCTTGCGTTTCCCCGGTATACCACCAATCAGATTTTTGGAGTACCTACGGTAACAATAATATACGATATGTGGCTTTCATGGAATGTTGCTAACAAAACGCGACGTAATATCCCCCCCCCCACCCAATATCTTCCAGCCAGAGGCAGATACAAGGGGTGGGGAGCACTGGAGGCATGTATCCCCTCCGCATGGTAAGGTGGCGCACCTCCAGGAAGGCTCGAGTGCACCCGTTCACCTTCCACTCCAGATATTTATCAGCCAAAGCCCCCCTCAGAGGAAAAGGCTGCCCCTAAGACGAACAGGCGAAAAGGCGAAAGTTTTCGTTTAAGACGAAAAGGCGCCATTTCAGCATGCTTGAGTGCACCCCCCCCCCCCTCTCCCGTTCAACGATTTTTTTTGCCGAAGACGTCGTTCTGGGGACCTTTGCAGTGGTGCATCTCTGAGGGAACGGCGCTATTCCAGATAAGTGACCCCACCCCCACTGAAAATTTATGGATCCAACTCTGCTACATTTTTTTCCCAAATTAATACATGCAATTTTGGTAAGCATCCTCATTTACATGAAAAATCCATTTTTACACAAGGGCTAATGTTCCCGACAAGATTGTGCTATCAAGGAGTTGCACATTATCAGGCCCATCTGCTACCCTTAATGGAGGGTAAGAGGGTACTTTTTTTGGCACCTCTGGTAACCACATAACGACACCCGATTGACGGGTCGCCCTGTAAGAGTTACCCGCGATCTGCGAGACTGTCGTAATTAGTTGAGTGGAGCATGCATCAGGTGTATCGCAAAGGAGTACATATTTACCCTTCCATGGATAAACCCTTATTTGGTAGTTACTCTCTCACCACGACCCTGAATATGTGCATCTTAACCCCAAATAAGATAGTTAATTGTCAAATTACTCGCCATCAATGAATGCCGTGAAAGAGTTACCCGTGAGCCTTGGGTAGTTTTGTTTTCAGCAGGGTAATTTTGTTTTCAGTGTATCGCTGCTGCACTATGGAAACTGGCAATTATTATCACCACTTAATCACACTAATTGCACAACGGTGTTGCGCTGGATTTGGAGGTGCCAGTCAGCAGAAATGTTTGGAAGAGAGGCTCTTGGATTTGAGATACAGAGCAATTGAACATATAACCGGAGTTAATATTGTCAACGTCGAGGTCCGCTAGTTCTATCACTTGCCAAGAATTTGCCATTGGAGGAACTTCCCTACACATTGGTGGGAGCTTCTATGCTAAGGAAGATGTGACTGGTTACGGCAACGAGGATGTGGATTACGATTTAGCAGCGTGGATGCATGGCTCTTGCGGTGTGTGCTGTAACTCTTCGACTGTTGTAGCCATGATGCATTCTACCGAAATCAGAACTTCAGAGATGGGAAAAATCCTCTGAACGTTTCGAAGCCCATCATTAAATACAATAAACCATTTATTATACGCCGGGCTCGGCCAAATGCAGAGGCAGGAACTAGAGGCCTAACACGGGTGCGTTTTCATCCCTACCCACCAGTTACCCATGGATAACCCATGGGCAAGGGCATCCGTGGTATAATTTGAGAGAACCCCAGGTAGCGGATGAGGACGGGCCAGCAGTCAATGACCTCCACTGGTGTATGGCGGGTTAGGATCATTAACTTCAACAATCTTCAACGATATTAATCATTTTGTAATTTCAAAAGTGAGGCGTGCACCTTCCTTCAAAATAGTAGCCAAATGTATGCGATACGTTGTGCATGCTGATGATGCTTGTTGGGTGTAAACATCATACTTTTGGTATCGTTTGTTCTCGCCTGTCTTTTTAGGCAGATGGGTTTTGTCCTAGATGTTTTTTTTTGCAATGCAATCCAAAGTTTTGTAACTTTTTACCTTATCATATATTTCAGCACCAATCGGACACGGAAACGTAGCAAACAATTACCTTAACATGTATATACCACTGTGGTCGGACTCAACAAACAAAACATAACGAAGAAAGCAATGCGCACACCAGAAAGGAAAACTTGAAGGTGCGCCTCGGCCCACACCTACCCTCGGTGGACAGGCTGACTGATTTGAACGACGTGAACCTGGTTCAGGCCGGATACTATCGCTCTCATCCAAGTTTTCAACAGCTTTTCGCGTTGTAGCGCAACTCGTGAAGTTCTCTATATTTTTTTTCGCTCAGGGCCAGATCAGTTCTTTTCATTTTGATATTTGCCAGCATTCATCTGTCTGTTGCTTATTCATTTGTCTGTCTGTCCCAGTTGCTTTGGTTGATGGTGTAGCCGTATGATTTGTTTGTGTTTGTGGTTTGTGTGGACGGCTTTTGGTGATGTGTGGGCTGCGCCGGCCGCTGGTCGTGAACCCACGACCTTGCCCGCGGCAGGGCCCAGCAACCTAGGTGGACAAGACGGAGGATTTCTTTCTCCTTTATCCACCGAGGGCGGGCCCTGTCACGGGAGGCGTGGTTTTCGCCGTAGCCGACGCAGCGTAGTGTGCTGGTCGTGCCTGTGTGGTGTGATGCCGCACAGTTTGCACATGTGGGTGTTGTGTCGTGGCACCAGCGTCCGTGGCGCTGGCAGAGTTGACAGCGTCGAGGGAGGGGTGCTCGTGGCGTGACTTTGTACCTAATGTAGCCGGCTTTAACGTATATGGATGGCTGTCCTGTGTTGAAAGCAGTATGAGGACGTGTGTGTCTTGTTTGTGTGCTGGGGTGTGTGGGGGGGGGCTGTGGACGGAGGATATCCCCTGACTCCCAAACTTGAGAGTCAGTTCCTCCTCCGTCATCCAGGCCAACTCCCGTGCGCAGATTGTGCCCTGTGAGGTGTTGAGATGTGTGGCTGGCGTTATTGTGATTGGTATGTCTGTGATGAGTTCAATGTGTGTTAGGATGTCTGCGTCGTTGGTGTTGTATGTCTCGATCAAAAGCGCCCCTGATCGAATTTGGTGTGCGTGTAGGGGCTTTTGTGTCCCACGGCTGATCTCCTACACCGTCCAGGGGTCAAGGGAGCCCATGGGCTCCCCATCATCCCGGCGGCAGAGGAAGAAATCACCTGTCGGTGTGCTTGTCGTAGTGTCAGATCCCATGTTGAGTGGTGTGGGTTGGTGTTGGATTAGAAGGGTGTACACTACTACAAGTCTCAGCGGAGGGGTGGGAGGGGCAGCGGCACCGCCGGACCGACCTGTAGTTGAAGCTAGTAGATAGTAGAGCTGGAAGTCGGAAGAGTAGATGTAGATGTAGGTGTAGTGGTGGCAAGCTGGCTGGGCGGTCTTCGGTCGGTGCGGTCAAGTTAGTGTCCTTAGGAGTGGCCAATATGTCCTTGACCCGGCCTTTTGATCGCGCCTTTGGAGCTGCTGCGGCTCGTGTGCTGCCGAGGTCGGCAGGCTGGCTGGGCTTGTGCAGCTCCACTATGGCGTGACTTCCTCTATGGTGGCGTTTGAGGCGACCAAAAAAGTCGTTTGCAATAAATCTAGCGGTGTTGCGGTTCTCGGTTTCAGAGAAGCTTGTAGGTTCTCGGGTTGAGAATTCTTTGTTCTCGGTTTTGTCGTTGTGGGAAATCGATTCGATAGGTAGGGCTGTTTCAAGGACCCCTTTGTCACGTTAGAGCGTTTCTGACCGTCCTAGGACTCGTTCATTGGTCCCAAACGCCTTTCTAATCTACTCCCGCAAAATTACACCGTCTTAGGAGTCCCTCCTGCTATCCCAAGTGCCCCCTGGACTATCCTAAGGTCCCTTCGTCAGTTTCAGGGGACTTATCGCCGTTCAGGGGCCACTATTTTGTAGGCATAATGAGCTCGCTTGTCCGTCCCAGGGCTTTATTGCTTGCCCCAGCGCCTCTTCTATCGGCTTCAGGGACCATCTGACCAACCCAGGACCCCTCTGTCGATCCAAGGAACACCCTCTGACTACCCTTTGGAACACTTCCTTTCCCAATGTGAGTGACATGAACTCACAATCACATATCTAACCCCATGATAGTAGGGTAAAGCTACAGTAAACACAGTCAAAGGAAGGTTCTCGTCATATGGACATGCTTCGATCTCGTTCCTCCGAGATCGATGCTTCTCTTGCCCGGTCACTCCTCGCCTTTTGAATGGAAACTGGTTCACCTTACACGCGGGACCGGTGCCGTTTGTTCCTTTAGATCCCTTACTGAAATTATGAATGCGTACGCCACTTCACCGCTCATTGAATCTTCATGCGGGAAAAATGATTGGTGCCAGTATTGTGTCAAAGGAGGAAGAGACTCAAGGACAGAATGGGGAGAAGCCATTTCATCCATTGTCTCTCACATACGGTAAGGTCGGGACTTAGCACACCTATCGGCTCCCACCATCTCCATGAATAGCATCGTGGAATAGCTGGTGGAGTATCTCTTGCCGACCATATGGTGTGAAAAACGTGAAGATATCGTGTCATCCGACTGATCTATGACGTAATAAGAGCCGAGCCATCGCGGGACGTGTTTCCACCGAAATTGAGAGTTATCGGCAATTAATATAACTTATTGGCTCCAAATGATCAATGATGGATGTGTTAGAGCGATAGACAGCTCAAATTATTGGCATTGCTCTTTCCAAGGTTATCCTAGATAAATGACCTAAACTGACATCAGATGAGCTTTGTGGGGTTAGGCATAATTATGGGGTTAATGTACGCGCTAACACTGAATTAGGCACATAATTTTCCCCTGAGCACCATAGCATATTGAGAGACTATTCAGGTAATGCCAACTGGGGTCCACTCTTTAACCTTACCCAACCTCTTAATTATTAGTCCAAATATAACAAATCACACGTGATTAGTGTCCCAGGATATTGAACAACACTACTGAACATACCCTGCGTGAATCAGTTAATGTTGCTATATATGCAATGATAATAAAATTTGACATATTTTGGGGAAAACGGCTCTGTATGTGAATCTAAGGCTGTCGGCACAAGTTGCTAGCTTTCCCCGCTTGGAAATGCTCTAGAGGTCGAAGCACCAACCCGCGTTGGCGAAGGTTGCGTAATGCAGTTCACCGACGATGTATGACCGGCGGCATTTTGCAACCTACTGTGGTCCAAGGTGTGGGTGGGGTGTGTGCTATAACCCCTCCAGATTTTCGCAAGTAGTACGTAAGCAGAGGGGGCTAGCGGTCACAAATTTTACACATACCTGCGGATATTCATCGCGGAAACGTTAGTGCAAAACTTGTATTCAGGTTAGGTCAGGTTACTGACCTGCGACCATACTTTGGGAACCTGTCTCGGCGGATTTTCGCAGATTTCGCACGTGTTTTTTTGTTTTGTTTTTTAAATAAATTTAATCCGAGTTATTGCTGGGGTGGCTTTATGAACCAGGGTTCTATTCCTAAGCAGAGCTTGTTGCATGAACCCTGGCCCCACCACCCGATCCATGAATTCCAGTTCAACGGCATAATTTTGACCGAAAGTTGAACGTGCCGTCAATGCACCGGACACGGCCACCCGGTAGCTCGTCCCCGGCCTTATCGGGCCAGCTGCCAACTGACCCTCCCAGGCTAAATGCGAGCGCGTGAAGCGACTCGAACACTGTGTTGCCAATACAGGGGAGACCAGTGCAGGCCAGCGCTCTAACCAACTGAGCTACCGGGGCGGCAAAGCGTGGCCCTAAGCGTGGCCCTCTGCAATGCGAGGCATATAACATTTTTCTGCACTGTGAGGGTCAACCTGGCACGAGTCACTGGGGGGTTCCTGTATCTCTTCAACCAATGAACCGACTACGCCGATTGAAACGGCATTCGATAGCCCCATAACCTTAATCAAGATAAAATGTTTGTTTTGTTTGCCTGGTGGTCACTAGTGAGGTCAGGTCAAGGTAAAACATTTGACTGTGTTCGAGAGATTACATTTTTAGCGCAAACCAGGACATTAGGGTGATATAAAATCTCAACTGTGGTTGGCTTCATGCAGTGTGTACCCAAAATTGCCGATGCAAGCACCCTCTGGCCTCGGGTCACTTGAGTAAGGTCACTTGAGGAGAAGTGAAATTGCCGATTTAATGCAGCATACAATGTAATTCATATCCTAGAACACATTTTCGCAGGGAACTTACTTGTGGTCTCTATATTGACTTGAAAAAAGCCTTTGATACTGTGAGCATGGACATTCTACTAAAAAATCCAACATATTGGAATCTCAGGAACTCTACTCATGATATTACATTCATATTTAAAAGATCGTTATCAGCAAACAAAAATCAATGATATAATCTGTGATGCAGAGTGCATTACAATGGGAGTTCCACAGGGCTCCATACTTGGTCCACTACTCTTCCTTATATACATTAATTATTTGGGTAATTCTTTAGATGGAACATTCTACTTATTTGCTGATGATGCTGCTGTCATGATAAAAGCTAAAAATATAAAGGAACTACAAATTAAAGTCAATGCCATTGTTCCAGGAATAATTCAATGGTTTTAAGCTAATAGATTATCACTGAATGTCAAACAAAAAAATTACTAAATTTATTCCAGTATGCCTAGTGCTGACTTAAACATAGCCATTAATTCTCAAAAGGTTCACAGCAAACAGCAAATCAAATATCTTGGTGTAATAGTTGATGACAAATTAACATGGAAGTATCACATAGCATATGTTGCTGCAAAAACTAGCAGAAATATAGGAATAATGGGAAGAGCAAAATGCTTTATCACAAGTCGTGAATTGAAATACTTATATAATACTTTGATTCTTTCCTATTTAAATTATTGTGCGTTAATATGGGGAAACAATTTTCCAACACGATTAGACAGAATTGTCAAAATAAAAAAGGGCTTTAAGAATCATAGATAATCAGCACTATGCATACCGTACAAATGAATTGTTTGTTAAATATAGCATTCTGAAGTTCCCCCATATTGTGCAGGAACAGAACATATTACTACTTCACATATTTTTTAATCAAACATTACCAATCACTATAATGAATATGCTCCAATACTCATCACCAAGTAATTTAAGGCATGTTGATCATTTCCATGTACCTTTTTCATCGAAATCCTATAGACTTCATTCCATACCATTTATACCACCAAGAGCTTGGAATAGTATCATTGGTACAAAATTTCCTTCCTGTAATCATGTGCCTATTAAGAAAGAAGGTATAAAAAAGTTATTAGAGCTTACTTCATTAGCTCATATATCACAAATTAACTGGTGAGCAAAAATTAACCTGGATTATTAGCACACTACAAAATGTGTGCATGTGTATGTGCATAAATGTGAATGGATGCATATGTGTGTATGTTTATGTATGTGCATGTTAGTAAATGTGTATGTATGTATATTTGTATAGATATGTGAGTGCATATGTGTCTATGTATGTGAAGTATGTGTAGGTGTACATGTTTCATGTGTGTGCATATGCAGGTTTGTGTGGTTGTGCATGTGTATGTACATGATCCAACTTCTCCCTTTTCTCCCTCATAACACATTTCACTTTGTGGCCCCAGGAGTTCCTTGGTGTTACTAGCTTGCTACCTAGCTGAGATGCTCCTGGGGCTACTTCTACTAATAACTGGTAGTGGCCTATCTGCAAACAAATAGACCAAAAAAGGATGCAACCAGTTGTAGTGAACAGCAGACAAATTACATATGTATTCGCATCCTGAGGCATTCCTAAGCTGGCTGTTCTAACTTTTGAATAGCTGGCGATGGCAAAGCCCAATATCAATCGAGCCTGTAATAGTGCGTGTAGCCAAATAGGATAGGCTACTGCATACGAAACAGGGGTCGACATTAGGAAAAACAAACAAAATAAACTGTGGTTGGCCTCATGAAGTGTGTACCCAAAATTGCCCATGCAAGCACCTTCTGGCCTCGGGTCACTTGAGTAAGGTCACTTGAGGAGAAGTGAAATTGCCGATTTGATGCAGCATACAATGTAATTCATATCCTAGAACACATTTTCGCAGGGATCTTGAGACGAACTGATATATAAATATTGGTATATGCTACGTAGTTCTTGCAAATTAGTATAATCTAGCATGACGCCTACGATGTCACCGGCCATGACAAGTGGAATATTTGACTGATTTCGAGAGGGCACATTTTTCTGTAAACAAGGTTATTAGAGCACAGTGTAAAGCTTAATTGTTGGTCGATGCATGCATTAGATGCCAATAATTATACAATCTGGACTTGTTGTCCTCGGGTCAAGTGAGGTCATCTGAGGGGAAGATGCAAATTGACATTTTGGTTCGGTGTGCAATGCGTTACATCCATATAGGCTACATTTCTACGAGGATCTCGTAAAATAGACCTACATTTTCGTATGTACATACCACAGAATCTCCGTCTCGTGCTCTATCGTACCCAGTATTTTCTACTTCAGGTCATACCTTAGGCACTGACCGCTCTATAATAATTACAGTTGAATTGATCTGCCAATGTAACTTGGTTACACTGGCACACCGCGAGGTGTTAGTTTGATCCAGCTAGTAGGTTCGACGAGTTGGTTTTCGAGTTCCGCGTGCCCGCCCACGTTTGCATTAAATGAGCATGATTTGCGCCATCACACTCAAATAAAATGCATGTGAAGAGAGTATTGATCTAGTTTAATATTAGGTATTGCAGTTACTCAGAGATGAAAAAAAAAACATTGGCACTGTCTCGCACCGAACTCCAAAGGCACGATTTTCTTTCTTTCACGACACTAAAATAAAATGCATGTGAAGGGAGTGTTGATCTAGTTTAATATTAAGTATTATAGTTACTCAGAGGTGAAAAAAAAACGTTGGAAATGTCTCCCACCAAACTCCAAAGGCACGATTTTGTCTCCATTTTCTTAACAATGCCGCATTTTGTCATGCACGCCGGTTGTCATATGGTATGTAAGTATTCCAGTCAGGGGAAAATCCAGAAAATTATACTCTCATTTTTCATTTGGAGGTTTAACAGTGCTATTTGGCTTTAAACTGCTTTGTGAAAAAGTACTTAAGATTCACTGGAAAGTGCAAGCTGAGGTTGTAATGTCACTGGTTGGGAGAAAAATATCCTCTCCATATTCATATACCCCAAAATTTTCTTCTCCACATCCAGGATTACAAACTACAAAGCGAACCCTGGATATCTGGGCATGGGTGTGGAGGAGTGTGTTATGCAATAGCAAATGAACAGTGCTAGTTAAGTAGTTCTTTGCAACAAGGATATGATATTTGTTCGGATGTGTTGGTGTCCTTTTTGTCTTATAGTAGCTTTTATTCATGAGCTTAGCTCAGATGGCCACTATGTCTCTTATTAAGTAATCATCGCTTTATGACTTACAAATGCAATCTTCTTCACAAAAGGGCAAGAGTTTCAAACATTTATACTGTTGGGAGACATTGCCCCGTTCCCAACAATGCATGGGAGATTGAATTCGTGAAGGAGATTGCATTTCTAAGTGATTTACCAAGTTATACTACGGAAATATCAAAATGGGAGTGGCTATTCATGAAGGGTTGTTTTGTTGCAAACAATCTGGATTGCCTATCGCTGCCGGCAATCACACAAATCTGTTCTCCAAACTTCAGTGATAGGGATTGCGGCATCCAAGGAGATTACATTTGACCTGTGTGCAGCTCATATCACTGACTGATTGATCAAGAGGAAGGGACCAAAGACGGATGTTCAGAAACCTGAATACATGATTGCCTTCTGCAGGAGGAAGGTTTGATATAACCACTCATTTCGATTGCAAATTTAGTAAATTTGCAGTTAAGGTAAGTTATAATTCTTGGAATTTCCTTCCGCAATGCAATGTTTATGAATGTGGTTAGCATGACCCCAACACTCATTTCCTCTGCAAATACATACTTTGCAATGCAAATGCACACCCAAAGCAGGGCTTGGAGTTGGGTAGCAGCATAAAATATAATGTTCAAAATAAAGAAAAATTGCAATATACCATAACCTGACCGTCCATGGAAGAAAACAAGTTCTTTCATAAAAAGTAGAATTTTGAATCAATTTCTTTCTAAAAATGTCCAAGAAAAAAAAACCTAGCTTAACCTAGCCTGACCTGTTTTTGAAGAAAGGGAAGTTCAAATGTTATTGGAAAATTTCATTTTTTTCCATCTTAAAACAAAAGCCTAAAACCTAACCTAAGGAAACCAAACCCCGTTGTTTGCTTCATGGAAGTAAAATGTATGAAACTTGTCTTGTAGATACCTTAAACTGTAATAATACGGTAAATTCTTACTGATCATTTGGTGAACAACACTACCCACCACTGTTGCATTGTGCTGTGCATGTGCAGAATTAACTATGTCTGAAAATGTTCTTTTGCGCATGGTAATATACATATATATATATCGAAGAATAGCGTAGCAGTTCAGCAATCCTACGTATTGTTAAGGGTTGGGTTTTCCACAAGACAAGTTTTACCTCAATAAAGCAAACAAGTGGGTTAGGTTATGTTTTCTGCAAGATTTTTAGGTATTATTGCAGTTTACGGAAAACATGAGACAAGTTTTACACACACTTTACATCCATGAAGCACATGAAGGGGTTAGGTTTGGTTAGGTCAGGTTATGATAGGCTTTAGCTGTGTTATAAAAAAAAGGAATTTTGATTGTAATCAAGTTTTTTTCCTTCAAAAACAGCTATGGCTAGGTTAGGTTAGGTCTTGTATTTGAAAATTATTCCCACAACAAATTTGGTTAGAAGTTGTCAATTTTTTTTATTAGAATTTGATTGCTAGCATGGAAGGTTAGGCTAGGTTGGGTTAGGACGTGTCACATTTTTTCTAATTTGAAATGTTACTTTTTATGCTATATCACCCAACTCCTAGCCCCCTTTTCGGTGCTATTTCGCCTCCCAATTGAAAAGTATGCACTTCCAGAGGAAATGAGTGGTCTCATCATGTTAAGCATATTCATAAACATTGCATTGAAAAAAGAAATTCCAAGAGATAAAAAATACCCTAAACTGCAACTTTACTGCTTATTTGGAAATAAAAATTAGTGAAAAAAGGATGTTTTAATTTTTCTTTGCAATTGTCCTTCTTCAAAAGCAGCTTGGACTAGATTATCTTTTCAAATTGTAAAATTGAGAAAAGGGTTTTCAGATTCAACTGTTTGGAGATATAGCCCCTATTCCTCCGTGGGCACATCAAAAACTACCTAGCTAGGTACCTACTTTCAGAATGGGTTCTGTTCAAGTTCTTACCTTGCGGCCAAGACTGTCATTTTCCACCAGCACCAAAACTTCAATTATTCAGAATAATGGGCCATCCATTGTGTTTGGTGTTCATGCGCCGTTGCAGGTTCTTCCTTTCGCCATTGAAAGTACAGTTAAAGTGTCATAACGCATTTCATACGTGACGGAGGTCGACCATGCCTGCCATCCAATAATACAGGCACAGAGCATGAGGCACAGTAACGAGGCTCGCTGAACATATTTTATAACGAGTATCAATTTTATAAGCCACCCAAGGCCGTATACAGAAACCACCTAAACGTGCTACAATCGATAATGCACGCATATACACCAGTTTCGTCGCAAGTTCCTTACCCGTTGTCGCACCTTCCATGACGCTGAAAAAGGAAGAATTCAGGACTAAGGCAATATAAGAGCTAAAATCCCATCCAAACCCAAGTAACCTAGTCCGTACGGCGATTTCGTTTTTCTCACAAGGTAACAATTCTTACCAATTGGAGGCTGTATCCCCACAGCCAAGGAAACAAGCATTAATTTAAACATAATGTTGCGTTGTGTTAATCCTTGCATCAATTATTCCATAGAAACATGGATATGTCGTTACAGAATATAAAAGTAGATTTTAGTGGTGACTATGCCGTCGCGTAGTAAAGTCTCCTGAGTACTTTGTTGAGCACATTTTATGTCTCCTACTCGGGTCGTCCAGTAAGAATTGTTTTCACCTCCGTAGTGCTGCAACGCATATAACGTGGCGAAAAATTATGTAAGTAGTACCTCAAGAAAAGCATGACACACTTCGTTCACATGTACCTCTGTTTTACCTGCGCATCAGATGAATCGAACACTTACCAGGTCTGATTGGTCGCTCTAATACTTGTTTGGACGGCTCAAAAGAAGGTGATGTTGTTTTGCTGATGGCTGCAGTGCTTTTTTGTCATTGAGATAGTGAAAACGTTCCTGTCGGAGGATTGTGTTCACTTATGACTGGGAAATTGCGATTTACTCTCTAAATACATAAAATTTCCCCATTCCTTACTGATTGCCCGACAGGCAAGACAAACATAGCGATTTTCTGTTTGGCTCTCGCCTCTGAAATCTTAAATTCACACAGACTGAAAGAATGGTCGCATACGTCGCACCTCTACGAGCCAGGAAACCGCTAACGCTTAGGTGCCGGACATAGGGTCACCTTGCATACAATTTACATGACCCAAGGCTAACACTTTCAAGGTCAAATGAGGACAGATTTCCTGAACATCGGCCGCTTGTTACCTCCGCTCGGCTCAGGCACTGACTTAACCTAAATTGGATGAAGACCAATTCACAGTGAGATTTGGAAATTGGGACGTACTATGGAAACTGTCCAGTGGAAAGTTTTACTCGCTGACATTATACATGTAATTTCAAACGCTAATGAATTTCTCTCCGACTTGTTCGGGCAGGATAAAAACGATGGGCCGGGATGGAGCAAAACCCACTGGTCCGTGGGATGAAGCATGAATCTTAGGTGATTATTAATTTATTTTTTAAGTAATAATTCATGCTCCATCTATTCCACTTGCCATAATTCGTGTTCTTTCCCTTTGCTACCGCTTAGACCACATCATTGTAGATTTACCGTATCATAAACAGCAACAAGAATGCATGACCAAAGACTACGCCACGATTGGCTTCAAGGCGAACGAACATCACGATGCCATTTAAGATACTCAGAACCATCTCGGTATTCAATTTCATACTCCGTAGAGGGAATAATAATCCGCATATATATATCTGAGATGAAGGACGAAAGGGTTCTAAGGTTGTATATGTGCATTTCATGCGTGTATATATATATATATATATATATATATATATATATATAAGGCACACACCCCATGGCAATACGCATCGCTGCCTCGCCAGTCGAGCTGAATACGCACATCGTACAAATGAGTCAGCGCATCACTATCCGGCACGGCACGCCGCCCCCACCGCTACCCTGATGACAAGCATCGACCGCTTCCGGTGTACAATCAGCATTGATCGTTACTGTGCACACGAGCCGTCGTCCTGAGCCGTCGCGCTGTCCAGACTGCCACCGCTCACATGATCCGAAATCTGACGGAACACACGACACACCGGTTGGCGATCATCTCTCGTCGGAGAGCCGCCCTACTGCAGCAAGCGCAAGCTTCTTCCATCTCCCTCTCCCTCTCCCTCTCCCTCTCCGTCTCCTTCTCCCTCTTCCTCTCCCTCTCCCTCTCCCTCTCCTTCTCCCTCTCCCTCTCCCTCTCCATCTCCCTCTCCCTCTCCCTCTCCCAGCATTTAAATCTCCAATGATGTAGGTAGGCATGTTCAGATGGTTTATTGTTGTTAAGCACTCTTCAAATCCTGACAAAAACTGTGCATGATGACCAGGTGCATGATATATCTGGCATATCAAAATAGTTTGTTTATTACTCAATTATATTTGGAGAAAAACACCTTCAGCTTCAGCAGCAACAAAATTAAATGGATGACCTATTTTGCTTTTGGAGATTTGAAGGAATAGATTGCGGACCCTCCCCCAATTTTGTATTCCCTGCTTTGGCAGAATAGTTCATAATCTTCATCATCTAAGTTAAATTTCTGTTCATTTTCTTTTGATAGCCAGGTTTCTGAAATACATATAAAGCTCCACTTGCGATTCAGTTGGCTTAGGAAGATATTGAGCTCATCAAATTTATTTACTATGGACCTTGCATTCAAATGGAGAATATCTATGTTTCTTTATAAGTTGAAGTCAGGACCCATTTCAACTTGTCTACTGATATCTTGAACATCATAGAAATTATAATTATCTCGAACGCGTTCAAAATGAGAATACGTAAGGGCAAGGTCATCTGAGATTATATTCAAGAATGGGTTAAATATTTTATTTTCCAATATAGGTAGGTATCAGAACCTAGTTGTAGGACCTACGTAACAAGGTAGTTCAACAAATTTACTACAACAATATGCTTGCCTTCCCTCTCACCTAACTCGGACGACTACATGGCTAGACCGGAGGTGCCTAGCAATTAATGGAGAATATGGATAATATTAATGGAGAATTAATGTTGAAATGATAGCAGCAATTTGCTTCACAAAACCATTTAACTTACTATCCATAAGGCCAATGCTCATGCACCAGAGTCAAGTACTGTAATAGGTGTCTGGAAAAAACTTGTTATAAGGAAACCATGTATACGTCATTCAAAAACTGCTCGGAAGCACAACATAGCTAGATCTATTTTATGCACAATTGTCTGTGCATTCAAAAACAATTGCATATTGCATAAGCGAAGTAATTCAATTTATTTCAACGAAAATGTAGTATATATCTTCTCTAAGCGTAATAAGTGTCACCGGTTAACAAGCACAATGATTACCAAACAGTTTTTTTCTTCTCTATTTCATTCATAAATGTCTTACGGCAGGCTTATTACACAGGACACAGTACTCACATGTATATTTTTTATAGGTGCTGGGTAGTGGTATGAGTCAGTGCATGTGAACATCCCAATCCAGATATGTTTATTTAACTATTTACCTAATCTAGGTAAATATGCATGAGTTATTTCAGTTGGTTTGATCACTTCAGAATGTGAATAAGTAGGTAGGCAGGCAGGCTAGGTACCTAGGTAGGTGCCTACTATCAACATGAACAGGTTGAGGTACTTTTTTGCTCGTGTGAGTTGCAATGTAATGAAAACCTAAGTAGGTTGGTACCCACCCAGGCAGACAGGTATGCACCTAGGCAGGACCCGTGTCTTAACTTCGTTCACTACTTTCTCAAAATAAAATCATCCAAGACATTCATCAATAATTAGGCGTCAATACAGTTAGTTATGACGCGGCTGCGCCATTAGTGAATTTCTCCTTGTCAGCCGCCAACGGTAGGATGAAGGAACAGCGATTGCAAACGTGCGTTCATCTTTAATTATGCGTCATGTACCTAATTGTGAGTAGCAAGGGACTTTAGGGTTCATTGGAGTCCTGGTCATGATTAGGAAAACAGCTTGGTCGAGGAGTTCCAACATCTTGAACATCATCTCGTCATGAAAACCATAGCCTCCTTCTCTAGCGATTGTTAAGACATGCATGTGTTGTTTGGCAGCGTTCAAGCTTATTGTCATGTCACACAAATGTCAAAACCGATTGAAATATTATAAATGCAGTTTCTAATATCGCAAACACAAAGTAATTTATGATCTCTAAGTTTGTGTCCGATTATCTAAAAACAATCTTCCCAATTCCATGATTCCAAGATCTAAATCAAACTATTGTTTTCTTGCAAAATTTAACTCATGTCAATCATGCAATTCTTCCAACGAATATCCATCACACCATGCCATTGTGGGTCATCTGTGCTGCATGATTAATGTCCAAGACTCCTTTTTTGGATGGATGGTAATTTCTCAGATTCCAAAAATAGACTGCTCTTGGAACCTGAACTGCCTGCACAGAAATTTAAAAAGAAATAGCATCCATTTCAAAGGGGCATTCAGAGACACCTAGGAACATGGCTGGGTAAAATCGTACTCTAAGGTAATTTTTTAATTCTTGGAATTCATTTTTATAATACAATGTTTATGAATGTGGTTAACATGAAGTCACCACTTATTTCTTCTGCAAATGCATGCTTTTTAGTTGGCAGCCAAAATAACACCAAAAACCGGGCTTGGTGTTCGGTAATTTGGCATACCAAATAATATGTTTAAAATGTGGCATAACCTAACCTAATTTAGCGTATCAATCCCTGTAAGAATAAGTTAAAAACAGAACAATTCCAAGGTATTTTTCTTGTTAAAAAATTGCACTTCAAAACCTAACCTAACCTAGCATAATCTGTTTTGGAATGAAACATTTTAAGTTCAAAATTATGATTTTTCGTCTCAAAGCAACCCTGATATTTTTCCAAATTGAAAGAAAAACTTAACCTAACCGAACCAAACCAAAACTAACACCTTTGTTTCCTTCATGGGGGTAAAATGTGTATAAGAGCTGTCTCGTGAATATCTTAAAGTATAGTACTATCCATGTCTGAAGTCCATGGGGTTAAACAAAATGGATACAGGTCTATTGACTTTGATTCCCCTTAGTGTTTTCCTGGGACTGCCGGTGATGAAAGGATAGATATCTGGCAGACACTTGCCCTTTCTCAAAGCATAATTCATGGATGGCCATTTACGTGTTATTTGACTTGTTCAAGTTTCACCCTACATTTCTGCCCATAATTCTACATCTTAATACAGGATTGCTTTTCCTGTTGCCTTGTGATATTTTTGATATCATCCCTTGGTATTTAATGTTTTTGAATCCTGGATTTAGATGAAAATTTGTGAGCAAGCCACCATGACAGGATATTGTCCTTCCTATTTGTAGTATATGGAAAACCCTGTGACTTCAAATGGAGTTGCGAGCCTTATGCCAAATAGTCAATGAACACTTTGTGAATGTGGCAACATTCAACCTTCAAACTACAAAATGGAGGATATTTTTCATTTTTTTGGGGGAGAACAATGCTCTAGATGGCAAAGATCCAGGATTAGTCTGCCTTTGTTTCATGCCTGTACTCATAGTGTTGCAATGCAATTTTTGTAGCTTTATTGTCATGTTATGGTTTTAGCAACCACAGCTTGTTCTGGCATCTTTGACATTTTATCACATTAACTTTTAGCAACTGAATTGTGTTGTGACACAAATTGGTATGTTCTGTAGGCACACTGATTTGACATTCTTTGTTGACATTTGGCAGTTCTAGCATACCCAGTGTGTCAATACAATTTTGAACCTTTTTCTTGTCATGCTGCACGTTTGCATCTTTGTTAAGCTTGCTAATGCATTGCTTTTATGTGCATCTATGTTATATTTATTGTCACCAATAAATCAATGACTGAGAAAAATCAATGTTTGCACTCCCAAGAGTAATTAGGTAGTGATCTGCATCTTCAGCGCCGGTACTTTGTGCTGGAATGTAAGCATAAAGAGGTAAATGCACAAGGTAAGGCGGCATGTGATGGGTAGCAAAACTGGCCTCTGGAATCAAGAGAGGGTATCCGATTGGCACGTTTTTGCACCTCTGCTGGCATGTGTGGTGCAGCGTTGCATCTCCCCAATGTTGTGGTGTCCTATGTTGCTTACCTGCCGAATTCGTTCAGCCGTATCTTCGGAACAGCAATTGTGTCAGGTATAGCGTCATTCTTGGAAAAGTTCCTTAGCTGGTCTTGACAGATGACACTACTCGAAGGCTTGTATTACTCTTATTTGTGTCACTTGAGGGTAGAAAACAGTGATATATTTTTCCGTTGGAAGAATATACCATTAAGAAGCGTATGATAATGCATGCATTAAACGTCGTGTGATAAGCGGCAGGTAGGAGTTGTGTGACTGATATCTGGTCCAAATTGTGAGTCAACTACGCGATCATCGGGCCCATGGCCAGAAGACTGCGAACTGTATAATTCCATAACCAACGGTGAAGTGGTATGCCAATAACTAGTTCCAGTGTACACCTGATGCAACCACAACATGTTTCTGTGAATTTGGATAGTCGTTTGATGGCCATCCAACACAGACACAAGTACATTCACGTCTCATCAACTGCCATACTTTTAGGCAGCATGAAGATACGAAGTGTCGAAAGTTCATAGGATTATAGTTTTTATCGTCGGGTCAATTTACAGTCAGGGTGTGTCCTAACTATGCTTACAAAAACATTCCTGCCGTCTACTAGTTTTCATGACAAACCAAGCGTCAGCAAGTGCATTTTATCCGTGATTCTTGGAGCGTGAGGCTGTGGCACACATCTTAGTTACCGCCACGTGAGGCTGTGGCACACATCTTAGTTACTGCCATGTGCTCCGTCCAAGGGACAATGAAGAGCACTGGGGTCGTGCGGATCTAATTCACCGGGCCACATATTCATTTGCTTCACTGCGACGTGAGCGGAACCGGATCGAGATTTAGTAGTCATTTCCCCATGAAATGACGCGACACTTTGATCCAACCTCGTGTCGCTCAGAACTCCGTCGGTCCTGGCCACGTCTCTATCTCTCTTGACGACGCCAACATCCCAGGAATTGACCAAATCCAACCGATCAATGCCCAGCCAAGTGCAGAGGTCGACCCGAACCCAGGGCTAGCAGAGACACGTGAGACGCCAAGCTCGAGTCTGCAGTGGAGAGCTGCGGCAGTAGCTCAAGCTTAAGCTGACATCAGTTATGTGGCACGGCGGAGAGAGACGGCCAGTACTTGTGGACTGACAGAGATCAGACCCAGTGATTGTAGTCTGATAGATGTCAGGGTCAGTAACGGCAGACTGATGGCCAGAGCCAGTGACGGTAGGCTGACGGTGGTCAGGGTCGACGGTCAACTGATCGAGGCCAGGGCCAGTGACGGCAGGGTGGTAAGAACGGGAGGTGCCAGCCTGAGAGTTCAAGATGAGAAGTCGCCACGAAGGGCGTGATTCCGGGAAGCGCATGATGTTTTCCCATTATCGGCATGTCCAATTTAGACTGTGATATCTCAGTCTGGTCCCTGGCATACTTTGATTGTTAAAAAAACATCATGGGCTTCTATATATATATATATATATATATATATATATATATATATATATATATATATATATATATATATATATATATATATATATATATATATATATATATATATATATATATATATATATATATATATATATATATATATATATATATATATATATATATATATATATATATATATTTAATATATATATATCCCGCGCGGTGCTGAAGACGTGAGGTATGGGTCATCGGTCCCCATTGGCTTTCGGTAATAGCTAGAGCACGAATCAGCGCAATGGACTAAAAATTGATGCACCTTGCACGTCATCATGACGCACCCGGATCGCATTCGTGTACTGACACCGGGCGGGTTAAACATCGCGACCTAAAAAACGCTTCGCTAATGATTATCCCGCAATATTTGGAAAGGCTGGCTTAATTGGCCTCAGGGTGAGTCAACATTGTAAAGTTTTTCTTCTTGATTTGCACTTTTGCAAATAAAAACAATTAATTGACACCTGTCTTGACGATACGTCCCCTTCACCAGGGCGACGGTGGCGCAATTGATTATCTCGGCGCAGTTGACATGCAATTTTCAAGATTGTCTATTCATGGATGTCAGTTTATATTCTTTCCAGAATTACATTGCAAGCCAACCATTTGCTTCCCATGCTTACTGGAATTAGCATGAATCTCTGCGGGGTAGCCGCCTCCTAAGGGAGCCTCATAGCCAGAGGTGCACAACACGTCAAGAATATCACCTACAAGCATTGAAGCCCATACATCGGTCACATTTCGAAATTTTCGGATTTTGCCTAACCTACTCCAATAGCATAGGTCTCCAATAGCACAGGTCGCCGCAATCGAACCCTATCAACTGTCACGGCGTATCTGTGACAGCCTGGTGCGCCATGGTTCAGCCTAATGGAGCTGGTTGCGTGCAGCTGATATTGTGCACCGGGATCTGTCCCAAAAGAGTTAGCGCTGCCAAATGCCCTGTTACGAAATTGCAGTGATAACTTACCGAGATATACGCGAATAGTTTTTGAAAGAACCAAAAATATATTGTACATGAAATATTTTTGCGTTAAAATGTCTTTCCTGTAGTGATATATCTTCTTTATGTGGTGAATACTTTTCCTTCTTCGAATAATGATTATCTGTCACAACAACGGCACAATTTCAGCCAATATCTGTCACCTACGCTGGCAGGCGAGTTGGCAGGTTTGTGCACCTCTGCTCATAGCTAATACATGCATCCCTCTATCCAGCTATCGAATTCACGAAACGTCTCCCGCGCACCTATTTACATTTTACCCCGGGCACTTCAGCCCACAAATCACGGCAGCTGTCCACTGAAGCTCACTACGCCATGCCTGCTTCATGGTGTATGTTGTCGTACAGCACTGCTCGGAGTGCAGCTTCACGGGGGCGTTTTACTTTGTCTCCTTCACTTCAATTTCTACCTGAGAGCTATACCAGAAGCGTCAGTCCCAACGGTCATTACATAGAGTGCAAGACAAGACAAGGCAGGCCTTATCAGGTTCGATGTTCTTTGGCGTCTACAGATCACAGCGATGCGCCGATGTAATACGGAAGGAGATGGGAAGCAATAGCAGACCAGCTTACGCCGGTGTTTGCGTTCGCCACAATGTGAAGTGTGCCGCACTTGGGCCAGCAATGAAGCAAGCATTTCGAACTATGTTGACATACATGCTATGACCCGACATGGTGCCTAGTAATTTGCATGCATACTTAGGCATATGACATATATATGTTACGAACGATATATATTGCATATATGACGTAGATATAATAGCGAACACCATGGTGAGTTGACGAGGTCTGCTGAGCTGTTCAACAAGGGGCACTGGCTCCTGCTGAACTGTCCAACAGGGGACACTGGCTCCTGCTGAACTGTCCAACAGGGGGCACTGGCTCCTGCTGAACTGTCCAACAGAGGACACTGGCTCCTGCTGAACTGTCCAACAGGGGACACTGGCTCCTGCTGAACTGTTCAACAAGGGGCACTGGCTCCTGCTGAACTGTCCAACAGGGGACACTGGCTCCTGCTGAACTGTCCAACAGGGGACACTGGCTCCTGCTGAACTGTCCAACAGGGGACACTGGCTCCTGCTGAACTGTCCAACAGGGGACACTGGCTCCTGCTGAACTGTCCAACAGGGGGCACTGGCTCCTGCTGAACTGTCCAACAGAGGACACTGGCTCCTGCTGAACTGTCCAACAGGGGACACTGGCTCCTGCTGAACTGTTCAACAAGGGGCACTGGCTCCTGCTGAACTGTCCAACAGGGGACACTGGCTCCTGCTGAACTGTCCAACAGGGGACACTGGCTCCTGCTGAGCTGTCCAACAGGGGACACTGGCTCCTGCTGAACTGTCCAACAGAGGACACTGGCTCCTGCTGAACTGTCCAACAGGGGACACTGGCTCCTGCTGAACTGTCCAACAGGGGACACTGGCTCCTGCTGAACTGTCCAACAGGGGACACTGGCTCCTGCTGAACTGTCCAACAGGGGACACTGGCTCCTGCTGAACTGTCCAACAGGGGACACTGGCTCCTGCTGAACTGTCCAACAGGGGACACTGGCTCCTGCTGAACTGTCCAACAGGGGACACTGGCTCCTGCTGAACTGTCCAACAGAGGACACTGGCTCCTGCTGAACTGTCCAACAGGGGACACTGGCTCCTGCTGAGCTGTCCAACAGGGGACACTGGCTCCTGCTGAACTGTCCAACAGGGGACACTGGCTCCTGCTGAACTGTCCAACAGGGGACACTGGCTCCTGCTGAACTGTCCAACAGAGGACACTGGCTCCTGCTGAACTGTCCAACAGGGGACACTGGCTCCTGCTGAACTGTCCAACAGAGGACACTGGCTCCTGCTGAACTGTCCAACAGAGGACACTGGCTCCTGCTGAACTGTCCAACAGGGGGCACTGGCTCCTGCTGAACTGTCCAACAGAGGACACTGGCTCCTGCTGAACTGTCCAACAGAGGACACTGGCTCCTGCTGAACTGTCCAACAGGGGACACTGGCTCCTGCTGAACTGTCCAACAGGGAGACAGTGGTTCCTGCTGAACTGTCCAACAGGGGACACTGGCTCCTGCTGAACTGTCCAACAGGGGACACTGGCTCCTGCTGAACTGTCCAACAGAGGACACTGGCTCCTGCTGAACTGTCCAACAGGGGACACTGGCTCCTGCTGAACTGTCCAACAGGGGATACTGGCTCCTGCTGAACTGTCCAACAGGGGACACTGGCTCCTGCTGAACTGTCCAACAGGGAGACAGTGGTTCCTGCTGAACTGTCCAACAGGGGACACTGGCTCCTGCTGAACTGTCCAACAGGGGACACTGGCTCCTGCTGAACTGTCCAACAGGGAGACAGTGGTTCCTGCTGAACTGTCCAACAGGGGACACTGGCTCCTGCTGAACTGTCCAACAGGGGACACTGGCTCCTGCTGAACTGTCCAACAGGGGACACTGGCTCCTGCTGAACTGTCCAACAGGGGACACTGGCTCCTGCTGAACTGTCCAACAGGGGACACTGGCTCCTGCTGAACTGTCCAACAGAGGACACTGGCTCCTGCTGAACTGTCCAACAGGGGACACTGGCTCCTGCTGAACTGTCCAACAGGGGACACTGGCTCCTGCTGAACTGTCCAACAGGGGACACTGGCTCCTGCTGAACTGTCCAACAGGGGACACTGGCTCCTGCTGAACTGTCCAACAGGGGACACTGGCTCCTGCTGAACTGTCCAACAGGGGACACTGGCTCCTGCTGAACTGTCCAACAGAGGACACTGGCTCCTGCTGAACTGTCCAACAGGGGACACTGGCTCCTGCTGAACTGTCCAACAGGGGACACTGGCTCCTGCTGAACTGTCCAACAGGGGACACTGGCTCCTGCTGAACTGTCCAACAGGGGACACTGGCTCCTGCTGAACTGTCCAACAGGGGACACTGGCTCCTGCTGAACTGTCCAACAGGGGACACTGGCTCCTGCTGAACTGTCCAACAGAGGACACTGGCTCCTGCTGAACTGTCCAACAGGGGACACTGGCTCCTGCTGAACTGTCCAACAGGGGACACTGGCTCCTGCTGAACTGTCCAACAGGGGACACTGGCTCCTGCTGAACTGTCCAACGGGGAGACAGTGGCTCCTGCTGAACTGTCCAACAGGGGACACTGGCTCCTGCTGAGCTGTCCAACAGGGGACACTGGCTCCTGCTGAACTGTCCAACAGGGGACACTGGCTCCTGCTGAACTGTCCAACAGGGGACACTGGCTCCTGCTGAGCTGTCCAACAGGGGACACTGGCTCCTGCTGAACTGTCCAACAGAGGATACTGGCTCCTGCTGAACTGTCCAACAGAGGACACTGGCTCCTGCTGAACTGTCCAACAGGGGACACTGGCTCCTGCTGAACTGTCCAACAGGGGACACTGGCTCCTGCTGAGCTGTCCAACAGGGGACACTGGCTCCTGCTGAACTGTCCAACAGGGGACACTGGCTCCTGCTGAGCTGTCCAACAGGGGACACTGGCTCCTGCGGAGCTATCCGACAGGGAGACACTGGAGCTTGCCGAGCTGACCAACGAGAAGATGCCACCGCCCACAACAACAGAGCGCAAAAACGGCGCTCCACGTGAAAATAAAAACGCCTCAAGAGGAGCGGCCCATCGAACCGGCGCGTGTGTTAGATGAGCGAGTCGCCCCGCGGGATGCGCGGCGCCGGGGATCAAATTACTGAGGAGAGTGCGATGTCTTCAGCACGGCGACGGGAAAAAAAGGATGGCACATGATAAATCGACGAAAACGTGTGCCACAACAACGACGGGGAATTTGGCCGCGATTCCTTGTGGCCACATGCTAGATGGATGCCGATTGGGGAGATCTTTGTCCGATCTCCATGCGCTCTTGTGATAATAGGTTGTGCTTTCTACATAGATACTCTAGTGCGTTTCGAGCATTTCAACACTCATCGATGTACCCATGAGGTGAGAACAACAGAGGCGTGCCCATTGTCAAATGTTAGGGGACACATAGGACATATGTGATTTTCTTCAACCATAGTCACATCATATTCAAGCAATGTAGGCAACCAAGCATACAGATTCTATTCGACTTCATGTTTGTCCTCGAATCGTTACAAACCTGAGAAGCCTTCCGGAATTGGGTGAACATTTGGTTACAAAAAGTACTTCTTCGCTCCCCGAAACCATCTTCAGCACAACTGCAATATGGGTAGCTGGCTCAATCTTAATCATCATCGAACTGTACGGCTTTGTTATTTTTAGCACTTTCCAAATACTCGTCACATTCATTACATCTCTATGGTATATTATATCTTAAGACGTATATGTAGATAGCGATATATTCATATATGCATATATATATATATATATATATATATATATATATATATATATATATATATATATATATACACGTATATGCATGCATCTCTATCGGCCCCGACGATCGAAGAACAGCTTTGTCCTTCGTGCTACACTGAGACTGCCTTGTTCACGCATGGATGGCGTGACCTTCGTCTGTTCTTTGACGTCCATCTGGAGGTTTTCAATGGCCTCTGGCTTCCCCTGGCATACCCTGTGTTCTAGGAAATCCCACAAGGTGGCCACGCGGCCTGAATCCGGTGATCGAGCTAGCCATGGATGCGTGGGCTAAGACGTCGGCTCTCGGCACTGGATGCTCAGAAATTCAAGTGTTTTTTTTTGTGCTAGGACATTTGGCACCATCCTGCTGAACCCATACGTCTCGAAAGATACATCTTTTTATACCTTGGGAAACAATACGTCTTGAACATGCCCCTGCACCACTCCCCGGAGACTGTTACCTTTCGCCCATGTTCCTGTGGCTCTCTCCGGCGATTGTTACCGGTATCCCATGTTCATGTGCCGCTCCCCGGTGATGGTTACCGGCCACCCGTATCCATGTACCGCTCTCTGGTGGCTTACCGGCCACCCATGCTCCTGTACCGCTCCCCGATGACTTACCGGTCGTCCATACTCCTGTACCGCTCCCCGGGGATTTGCAGGTCGCCCATATTCCTGTACCACTCTCCGGTGACCGCTACCGGTCGTCCGTACTCCTGTACCACTCCCCGGGGATTTACAGGTCGCCCATATTCCTGTACCGCTCTCCGGTGACTGCTACCGGTCGTTGATGTTCCTGTGCCGCCCTCCGATGACTGTTCCGGTTGCCCATACTCTTGTACCGCTCCCCGGTGACTTACCGGTCACCCATATTCCCGTACTATTCCCTGATGACTGTTACCAGTCGCCCATACCCCTGTACCGCTCCCTGGTCTGTTCCGATCGCTCATACCCCTGTACCGCTCCCTGGTGACTGTTCCGGTCGCTCATACTCCTGTACCGCTCCCTGGTGACTGTTCCGATCGCTCATACTCCTGTACCGCTCCCTGGTGACTGTTCCGGTCGCCCATACTCCTGTACCGATCATTGGTGACTGTTCCGGTCGCCCATACTCCTGTACCGCTCCCTGGTGACTGTTCCGGTCGCCCATACTCCTGTACCGCTCCCTGGTGACTGTTCCGGTCGCCCATGCTCCTGTACCGCTCCCTGGTGACTGTTCCGATCGCCCATACTCCTGTACCGCTCCCTGGTGACTTCCGGTCGCCCATACTCCTGTACCGCTCATTGGTGACTGTTCCTGTCGCCCATACTCCTGTACCGCTCCCTGGTGACTGTTCCGGTCGCCCATACTCCTGTACCGCTCCCTGGTGACTGTTCTGGTCGCCCATGCTCCTCAAAGAAGAAAACGCCTATGAAATCGTGGGACTAATGGCTATCCAGTTGGTACACTTCAGGGAGTGTATTGTCTTCTCCGCGACGACAGGGAGATTATTTATGCCTCGGCGCCGGCAGTTTTGAGATTTAGCATGTTGAGATAGAAGGGAATGGGCCTCATCCGTTTGCACTGTTGGCCAGTTCTGGTACCTATGCTGAGACGTTCACCCTGTTCGCTAGATCAGCTGGGTGCCGATATCATGCAGCATTCGTACGCTGTACTGGCACATCCATAAGTTATCTTGCACGATGGCATCCAGTGATGGCTTAGGAAACTTTGGTTCAGGTGACATGGCACATCCCTAAGTTATCTTGCACGATGGCATCCAGTGATGGCTCAGGAAACTTTGGTTCAGGTGACATGCGCCACAAACATTACCTTGAAATGTACAACAGCGCCGTTTGTACAATTACGCCGTTCATCTCCGATCCAGTGGCGTGACATCTACCTGAGAATCTCGAATTATGGTTGCACAGGGTGCACTCGCATTTTTAACAAGAGATAGAATGCGACATCCAGAGGGCACTTTTTTATTTTAGAAAAGCTTGCAGAAGTCGTACTGTATCTGCGTGAGCGAATGCGCCAACCGGTAAAACGTGACAACCGTGTTATACTCATCTAGGGAGTATTGCATTTGTACGCTAAGATCGCAATACTTTTCAGGCAAAAAAACAATTTCCAGGGAACATTTCTGCATCATGTGTAGTTCGGTAGCGCAAAGGCATTTCGCGTCACATGATTTTGAAATGCGACTGGCTTTTTTCCCGACATCCTTTGTATACGATGTTCGATTCAAAAGTTGTGGGTCGGTTGTGTTGAGCATGAACTGGCTGTAGTACGGACTTTAGGCGGCGCTATATTGCGATAGCCAGCCTGATCGTGACGCTGTGCGAGGAGTTTCCATTCCCTCATGTGAAAAACACTGATGTTTTTTTTTCACTCGAGTCTTTGTTTTAGTGTTAGAGGGGCCTCCTGCGACTTCTGTACGACGCAAGATAGCCGATCTGAAGAAACAGCTTGTGTGCATCACATTTTGTTTTAAGCTGGGAAAAACGGCACCGGAAACCCATGGCTTTCATGAATAAGCATTTTTAGTCATGAATCCACGAGCAGAAGCAAAACATTCGAGTGGTTTTCGCCGTTGAAACGTGAACAAAATTCGATTGAGGATTCTGAGAGTTGTGGTCGGCCATCAGCCAGGAAGACCGACGAAAATGTTGCGAGAAAGTGCATCAGATCATCAACGAGGACCGTCCGCCAGCGATCGCCGACGTCTGCAGCATCGCTGGCGTATCGTTCGGCCCATGCCACCGCAGTCTCACGGAGGAACTGAACAGGAGACGGATCGCTGCCAAATTCGGGCCCTGATTGCTGACCCAGGCCCATCGGGAACGCAGGCTCCCTGTGTGCAGGGACATCTAGGAACAGGTCAGGAATGGCTGAAGCTTCCCTCCCAAGGCCACCACTGGCGACACGAGCTGAATTTATGGCCATGACACCGAAACCAAGCAGCAGTCATCCCGGTGGAAGGGTCCAAGTGTACCGCAACCGAAACATGGAGGTAGGTCAAGAGCATCGTGGAGAGCGCATAAATCTGTTCCTTTGACATGGACGGAACTGTTCACCAGGAGTTCGTTCCTGCAGGTCAGACGGTGAATCAGCACTTTTGCATCGAGCTCCTGAGGTCTTTGAGGAAGGATGTGACGATGAAACGTCCAGATAATTGGCCCGCACAGAACTGGCTACTGCATCATGACAACGCGCCGACCTTCACTGCTTTGTGCAACAGTTTTTTTTGGCAGAAACAATATGGTAGTGATTTCGTACTCACCATATTCTCCCAACCTAGCCAATGTAACTTCCTTCTGTTCCAGAAGATTAAGATCTCGCTGAAGGGGCGAAGATGGAACAATATCGAGTAGATTCAGTCGGAATGGGAGGAGGTACTACACATCGTTTCCAAAACGGAGTTACAGAGGGGCATCCAGCAGTGGGAAAAGCGCTGGGTCCGCAGTATCAACCCGCAAGGTGGTTACTTCGAGGGTGACAACAGCGATTATAACGTCGTAACGTAGAATATATATATATATATATATATATATATATATATATATATATATATATATATATGTGTGTGTATATATATATATATATATCTTTATATATAGATTCCGTGTAGAACTTATGGACTGACCGACTGCGACCCATTCTGGGTGTTACATAATGCCTAAAACACAGAATCACGAAACGAGTCACCGCCTGGCACGGCATACCGTACTGGAGCTGGAGGTACCACCATCAAATATTTTATTTGAACAAAGATTGCTTGGAGATGAGTTTTAGATACGAAGATGACTACTTCGGAGGGAATGGTGCTATTGAAGTTGGTACGAATCAAAATCGAAAGAGTAAGTGCAAATAGGAGCGAAAAATTGGACGCGACCTGCTGCAAGAAGAAGTTCTAAAATTCGAGAAATTCCACGGTAGAGTTGGATCGAGTAGGCCAGGGTTTTTCATGTGAGCCTTTTCGTTCATACTCAACAAGCGTACCAGTTCGAGTTTTACCATCGCTTGTGTCATCACATGCACGTATGCGGGACCAGGAGCAGCGTTCCTTACGTGCTGATTCAAGACCAGGATTTCTTTATTGAATACTCGACTAACAGATACTAGATGATTTCGCTGCGTAATGTGAGGAATATCATTCTGAGGAGCAGGGATGCCCTACAGGGGAGGATGGATGCCCTACAGGAAGGAGGGATGCCCTACAGAGGCGTAGGGATCCCTACTGAGGAGGAAGAATGTCACTACCCTATGATGAGGTATCCCTACAGAGGAGGAGGGATGCCCTACATAGGAGTAAGGTTGCCCTACCGAGGAGGAGAGGTGCCACCACCTGCAGGAGGAGGGATCGCTACCGAGGAGGAAAGATATCGCGACTCCCATGCGGTTTTGTCGCAGCCAAGATAAAAATTCGAACGGTGATGCACTACCGCTTGGCATGGTGGATGGTTGATGGCATTGCTGATGGTTTATTGCATGGTTGGTGGCATTGGAAAAGCAGCTACCATGTTCTGCGCAACCCCAATTCCAGTCATGACGTAGTTTGTGGAGATGCCATCAACGGTTTATGAGACAGGGAACGCTTGCAAGTTACAATGTCGTTATCCACGAATTCCAATATCTTCTGACGACGCCACAGATGAAATTGGAGCGTATCATGACCTAGAGCCGATTCGAAGGCGCCTTTCGTGAGATAGATTTCATGTAGAGTGTCAATGCATTCAAATTATTGTCCAACAGTTAACTCAATAACGAGATGTCTTCTCCAGTCTCCGGGAAGTGACTACCTCATGGCTAGCACAACTCTCGAAATCGTAAAGCGACGCAATCATTTGATGCCCAGTCCGTGGAACCATTGCGGAATTAACTTGCGTAACTTGGGGCGGGGACAAATGTGGCTGGAATTGGTACAAAATTGTATCTATTCGAACATCATACCTTTATACCATCCCATCAATAGATAACTCGTGTAGTGTGGAGCGAAGTACATTAATTAGCGATATTTTTTTTTATTTCGATAGCATTTGTAAATTCTCAACGTGTTCTTTTTGCGCCACCATGTGTTTTCTGATAGCTTTCTTCACCTCTAAACTAACGAGTAATTGTTCATTTAATTGTGAGAAGAAATGGACTATTTCCTTGCGTACCATGATTGAAAGTAAAATAAGATAAAACGGTTTGGCCCACATTGGCAAGGAATACTGTGTTTTGCATAAAATGCTCCAATAGCATTGGTAAATTGTTCTTTTTGCGCCACCATGTGTTTTCTGGTAGTTTTCTTTGCCTCTAAGCTAACGAGTAATTGTTCATTTCATTGTGAGAAAAAAATGGCTTATTTCCTTGCGTACCACGATTGGAAGTAAAATGACATGAAACGGTTTGGCACACATTGGCCCCATATAACTAATGTTATGCAAAACACAGCATTCCTTGCCAATGTGGGCCAAACCGCTTAATCTTATTTTACTTTCAATCATGGTACGCAAGTAAATAGTCCATTTCTTCTCGCAATTAAATGTATGTCATAACAGTAGTGACCTCAAAGAAGAAATTACGCATTTTGGTGTATTGCATCAGAAGCTGGGACGTACTGAAGAAAGAATAGCATTCCTCACATATTGCCGACAGCAAAGCATCATTCCGAAATTCATGTAAATTCGGATAGCATCTCTAAAAGACGCAGAAAATCGTAAGATCGCCAAACAAGTGTCACGTCCCCATTCCACCATACCAGGTGAGGAAATCTCTGACGCGTCTCGACACGGGAACTACATTAAACGGTGCTTGCGACGAACTGGAATGTAACTAGAACGTTATTGTCTGGCTTGGAAGTGGGTGCTTGGACGATCGATAGCCATTCTATGTCTGGAAAGAATGCTAAGTTGAGTATGTCATATGAAGAAAGTCTGATTACTGGAGCGGCGTGCAAAAGTTTCAATGGATACCCCCAGAAGGGTGCTACGCCGAGCAACAGCGCACCCTCGGCCAACACAACAGCTCCCCTCGACACAGCAGCACCAACGTAGCCAACAGCACTAACAAGGGCAACAGCGTCGCTCATAGCAACACTGCTCTGGGAAAAACCACCAAGAGTATCAGTACCACAAAGGGCAAGAGCACTGCCGATAACAACGACACTCTTCATGTCGGCAAAACCGCCCGGGACAGCAGGACCACTGAAGATAACAGCGTCTTTCAGGACAAGGCCGAGAGGAATAGCAGCACCACCGAAGACAGCGGGGCCCTTCAGGGCAGGACGTTCAAGGACAGCAGCGTCACAAAGATTAGCACCGCCACTGAGAACAGCAGGACTACCGAGGGCAACAGCACCCACTCAGGGCAGGATTGCCAAATATAGCACCACTACCAAGGACAGCAGCACTACACAGAACGGTATCACTGCACATATGAGTACTGGTGGCAGGAAAGCCTCCACCAAAGCGCAGTATGCAAACAATGGTTGGTCGTATATTCTGACCCTAGTAAGCACGCTCCGAACCGCTTGTTTGCCTCTCGTGAGCTCGGTGCTCGGCAAGCCTACACAGCTGATACCGGAGCCGCAGGAACACGCTGGTGATCGTTTGTGCTTTACGGTGCGGGGTTTCCGTGGGTGAGAGGTAATTAGGTTCGCTGCTTTTCGAATCGTTGGAATTGTACATCGCTCAGTAATTGGTAGGGTTGTGCATTGCATATCGCAGGGCATTGGTCGCACTAGGTTACAAGTGACCATAGCCTCCAGTGCATGATCAACACATACTCATCGGACAATTCATACTTACATTTATGTTCATGACCTGCCTGTTAACCCGATACCCAGACATAATCATTATAGGCACACGCAAAACCTGTCAAACACACCTCTAGATGCGCAGGTGTTGGATGTGGTTGATTACGGCCCGAAATTCGCTCTTGCACGAAACGTAGGACGAGCATGTTTGCGAAAAGTGGAAGTAGGGATTGAGCGTGCGCTCTATGCATTCAGATCAAGGTATGTTAAGGATGTTAAGAGCAATAACGGTCACATGACGACGAGTTAGCTATCCGGCGACACAACACGGAATTCCCTGAGCCCATCTTTCTCAGATTTACCTGCATTCCAGCCACCGAAGGCCCGATAGAGGCCTTCGGTGAAGGCCTCTATCCGGCGGTATGTACCACATTGTCTGTTGCAATGTGGTAGGTTTGAAGGTGTTGTTGCGTAGAACGAGGGATGCTGTTTTTGGTGTCTGGGAGAAAACGAATTTTGAAAACGAATTTCAACGAAACGAATTTTGTGATCATGCTGGACAGGTGTGGTGTTTGTCAAGACAATGTCGAGTTGCTGTCGGGTTATTGCTCCAGATAAACAATGCCCATGGCAAAACAATGGTGGGAATTAAAACCATGTTTGTCAAAATGAAACATGGTGTTTCTTTACATCAGATAAAAAATTGTGCGGACAAAAAACGCTTATAAAGCAAAGCAATAATAAACACATAATTGACAGGGATCGCAAAACTATAAAACCACGATTCGTAGATTCCTAACTTTCGTGAAACTGAAGAATCTATGGTTCGCCGTTTTACATGTCGTAAATTGGTACTTTCTACTATATTAGCGAATTATTTTGTGAAACGGCCCTGGATTCACTTCTGGCAAGCATATATATTATAGACTCTCAAGTCATGTAGCCAATGGTCTCCCAACATTGGCTGCCAAGATTCCTGAATAACAAGCAAATACTTTGCAAGATGCAAGGAGTACAACACCAGAATGGTACGGTTTGACCCAAACTGGTATTTCTTTATGAACATGCCTCTGAAAATTCGCTCACGGGGCCGCCCACTGACGACGTAAATAAAAATGCGCCATTTTGAATGCAGATTGTGAGGACAACTCACCACTTTTCCGGATAGTTCTTTCAAGAATTTAGAATTTCTTTAGAATTTAGAATTTTAGAATTTAGAATTTCAAGAAAGAATTTAGTTCTTTCTCTGTAACTATAGAGAAGATACAAACTTTGTGCCCTCCTTTCAGAATAGGGTTAAAAATTAGGCACCTTGGGAAGAATCCTCCACCGTTACCTGTAACAACTCAGCGCCGCCCCTGTTACTGTAACCTCCAGCCGGCCCTGTTACTGTAACCTCCAGCCGCCCCTGTTACTATAACCTCCAGCCGCCCCTGTTACTGTAACCTCCAGCCGCCCCTGTTACTGTAACCTCCAGCCGTCCCTGCTACTGTAACCTTAAGCCGCCCTTGTTACTGTAACCTCCAGTCAAAGAAGAGTTCTGCTATGGTGCGAAATCCACCACAAGAAAACGCTGATAAAACGTCATTCACCTCAATTGAGATGCCAACACGAGGTATATTTCACCAAGCACGACGACTCGTCGGTTGGAATGGAATCCTCAGAATATTATGGAAACTAATAGACATATTGGGAAAGTTCCCACCGATGAATGGCCCTGATCATCATATGTCACGACTCTCCCATTGACCTCTTACGCGCAATATCAAAATCTGACAACAAAACAACAAAGAAATCCCTGCAGTTATTTTCATACTTTGAACCACATCAAATATTACACTGAAGTTTGTAGTCAATTGAGATCGGCACCGAGCAGTGAACAAATTCCTACATGGGTAGAAATGTATTCCTTTGATACCAAGCTTGTCATTTAATGCCAAGTGTTGTTCACATCAAGTGCTGTCATGCCAGGTCATTTGTGTTCGAATACTATTGCAGCTGTAAATCAAAATTATCCCAACGGCGAAGCAACTTTTACGTGCGACGTAGTAATTTCGTGACCTAACCTGACCTGAGTAGCTTTGTCAAAAGATGCAAAGTGAACACTTAATAGGATCAGCGACTTTGTGCGGCTAGGGTAAGTGGGTTTGGAGGATATTGGCAAACATGTGTGATGATGAAGCCAATCCCCAGGCATTATCAGTGTAGTTTCGCAATATGATTGAGGAAAAGGGGCCTCTGATTGGGCAAAGGGGCAAAGGGCAAAGGGGCAGAATGGAAAAGGAGTTTCTGCTTGCATAGTAATAATAACATATTAATACTAAGCCATCATCCACCAATACATGGCTGGCATGGCATTCACAAAGACGTCATCAAGCAAATAGTGTTGACAGAGAAAAGCTTCTGACTCCAGGCATGTTCTGGTACTCCCACTCTCACAGGGGTCTATTAAGCGAGATCTCCAGATCAAGCATCATCTAACCATTTCTAAGGCCATTCATCTACTACTACCAAGAGTGCAGGAGTATTATACAAAGTAGGCAAGACACTTTTGAAAGAGATAATTTCCTTGCCACGCTTAGAGTTAATAGTTCACGTATTCGGGGTGTGAGTAGGCATGGTCTTTGGCCCTCTTGTCCTTGACCGCAAGGGTCATTCTCACCATGGTCAGATGCCCTTTACCACACTGAACCTCCTCCCCCAGCACCAGTGTATTGGGATATACCCAAATATACAACCACGCACGTGGTACGTCACGTACGACTCACGTAGGAATAGCGCACAAATCACAGTTTTATCTGCCGTGACTGCTGTAGCAGTACACTCGCCTGTGCGCATCACATTGGGAGCAATGCCACGGTAGTCTTGTCCCCAGTCATCAGCCAAGTCGCCAGGACTATGTCTTAAAGGCTTTGTTAAAACAATGCCTTAATGGCTTTGTCAAGACAATGACTTAACGGTTTTATTAAGACAATGTGTTAACGGCTTGGCTTGGCATGTGATCTGACCAGACAGATCAAATGTGATCTGACCAGACAGATCAAACGCGCAATGTCTGGCGTAAAAAAGACACCGCCGAAGGTCGCTGGAAAAAGTCGACGGCAGCAGCTATTGACTTCATTCAAGACTCCCTGTCCCAGCCTTATAGGATTTCTGAATGCTCACCACCAATCAGCGGTATCCGGGCAGAATTCTTCATTCAGGCGGCATCATCAAGAGGCGGGTGGTGTTCCATACATCAAACGTTATATGCTGGTGGTGGTGCTGAGGCTGGGCTTTGCAGATTGCGAGGATGCGGCCGGTCTTATTCGTGCCGTTAGATGGAAAATAAGTCAGAATTTCTTCACTCTCAAACACAAGCGGGAGCAGTCCAGTGCTCTAACTCCCTGTTGTCTGCAAACTCAGCGCACTGTCACAGACTCAGACAAACCAGATTGACATGAAAATCCAGCTATAAGATGGTCGTCATGCTAGTCGAGAAGGAAAACAAACACATCGTCGAATGTGTCTGACGTACAACTCATGTGATAGTATTCAATGCTATCACATTGCGTTGTTTTATATGCTTTTGAGGGGGCAAGTGCCCCCTCAATGTTGGCGTTGCTCCACCCCATAATTTCAACTTTTAATGTGGAACCATATGAATTGTGCTCCCCCAATCCGTTTGATTTCGCCTATTGCCTTCGTGTATTGTGCCCCCCAATAATGTTCCGAAATCAACACCCTTGATTCAATGTGTGTGATTTCATTCAATATATAGGGCTTCCGTATTCAGGTACATACCAGTGAGTTAGACAAGGATGGCTTTATTCTTGTGAGTACAACAGCAATTCGCTGCAAAACCCGCCGCAGGTTAGAAAAGAAAGTGGCGAACATGACGGTAAATAATATACCTTCTTGTCGTAAAGTGAAGGCTGAAATGAAGCGATGTGAATTGAGTAAAGTAGTATTCGTTGCATTCCCAGTTGATACTGAAATGAGTGCTTTCTTTCTTTGCCTGGAAGATAGCTGAACTGACAGCGACCAAATTACACTGTACCGCTGTCATCAGATGTTCGGGGAGGGGGGGGATTTTTAGAGGCGTTCCGGACCATCAAGGTTATTTTCGCCGCCTTTCAAACGAGTATGCTTTGCAAGCAAAGCTAAGGCAAGTGTACATTTACGTAAAGGGAGCTTTACGTTATAGTGTTTGTGATGTTTTAGGCGCTGAAAGCGGGGACTGCGTGGATGACATCTCTCCGATGTCTAAATGGTTTTAGTTTTACTTTGCTCCTCCGTAAGATAGTTTGTAGCTGGGGTGGGTGGATGATTTTGAGACTAACGAAAATGTTGATTTTTCCAGGTGCCGGCATTAGCCTGCTCTTATGTAAGAGCTCTCTTGTGTAAGAGCTCTCTTATGTAAGAGCTCCGAGGGGTCTTTATCTTATGTAAGAGCTCCGAGTGGTCTTTACCTTATGTAAGAGCTCCGAGGGGTCTTTATCTTATGTAAGAGCTCGGAGGGGTCTTTATCTTATGTAAGAGCTCCGAGGGGTCTTTATCTTGTGTAAGAGCTCCGAGGGGTCTTTACCGTGCGGACAAGGAGGCAGTTGTAGGGAAGTTCCTACGATGGCAACTTCTCGGCAAGTGATAGTTTAGTCGACCTCGCGTTGACGATATTAACCCCGGATATGTGTTCAATTGCTCTGTATCTCAAATCCAAGAGCCTCTCTTCCAAAGATCTCTATTGACAGGCACCTCCACATCCAGCATATTTATTGTGCAATTAATTAGCAATTAAACGGTGACAGTTTCAATCGAGCTTGACACGACAGACGGCAATGGTCTGGGCCACCATACAACTCGGCGACATACATCAATGGTCTGGGCCACCATACAACTCGGCGTTCACACATCTTCACGCATCTTAGTGCTCACACCATACAGTCATATCTTGCCAGACATTAGTACATGGGGCCATCATAAATCCCAGAGCTTCACCATACATCTCCACAATCACAGGGCTACAGTACATCTTGACATTCACATCTTGGGGCCAATCCATCTGCACCTCAGCTCAGTGTCGCATCTCTCAGTGACCAGTTCAAGCGTTCAAAGAGGCATCCAAGTCAACAGGCAATCTAGCTTACATACTGACCGGTCTTCAATTATTATGTCACTTTGATCTGAAGTGTATTTGTCACAATACACCATACTTTCGACAGACAGACAACCAACGACTCTAAGTCAGAGTCCCAGAGACATTCCTGCAGTAATGAAGCGGCAGGCGGGGCCGTCTCCCGACTAATCTGCGGCGGCTAGCCATGAGGCCAGCCGCCTTCGCCGACAGCCCAGCGGCAAGTGACCGCCCTCGACGACAACTCGGCGGCAAGTGAGTGCGGGAGCGAGGCTCCTCGCGAGCTAAATAATCAGCGCCCTCTTGTAACACATTACGTGACATAAACCGTGACACGCCATGATCACGCGACAGTCTACGCCTCCATCCAGGGCATGTGACTTCCGCGTCACATTCGAGAGCGTCAGCCGTCCGGCCATGACCCGACCTACTACAGAGAACAAAGGCTCGCACTCTCTGAACTATCCTGCATGGCCGGTCGCACCACCCTCTGAGATAGCAGAGACGTCCTACAGCTTCATCAGACTAGAGCCGTCTCCGGTAGCAAGCAGAGCCCCGGCCGACTGCGGGAATTGATGCTGTCCTCAGCGCTTCACCGGACACTGGTGGTCGACAATGGCGTCGCCCGACCGACAGCGGCACCGCGCTGTGGCCTCTGGTACGGCGGCACCGCGCCTCACACGATGGCGACACACATGACTACAGCAGTTCACGCTAACCGGCACCTCGCATTCACAGACCCAAGCTATGGGGTAACATTCTCCCAGCAGCCAAACATCATTCCACGTCGTTATTACATTCATAAACCACTCATACATATGGTTAGGTACACACTTGTCCTCACGTGCCTGACAGCACACCTGACATCACAGACACATTCGACATCACGAACACATTCGACATCACAGACACATTCGACATCACAGACACATTTGACATTGGCCACGGGGTATGACATACGTCATACCTGTCATTTCACCGTCATGTACACACACACACACACACCTGTCCGACTGTGGTTCTCATAATAGACCCGCTGACATCTCATATCGAGGTCACGCCGTCAGACGGCGGAAGTACCCATCCCAGACATCGGTGCACGTGTCGGCCGGAAGGGGGAGGGGTAGCAATGCCCGCTGACCTCGCCTGCGGCGGTGGCAATTTGCTGACGGTCCAGCCAGACATGCCGGCACCGCTCAAGACCCTGGCCCGGTAAGATTCCATTCAGACCTGCCGGAACCCGTCGCGATAGGCGTACATGGAGGGAGGGGATACATTTATGAAATTACGGTGCCCCACAACCAACTCCGTTACATTGTCCACACCGCCTATCATACCGGCCGCCGCGTGTTAGTTGTTAGTGGATGGTTAGTCTAAGCATACCACGCAGGGTTGTCAGTGGGGTTAATACGGTGTTTGGCAATTCGGCTATGATTTGCAAAGTATTTCGGCATATTTCTTCCGATGGCTCCTCTGGGTAGTCGTTTTACGCTATGTTAATTTCTTTTAGTTCTTTTCTAAAGCAAGTCCGTTTATCTACTTTTGACGGCACCGTTAGGTAACAATTTATTTCTAATGGGAAGGCAAGTCGGCTCATGTACGTCAGATGGCATTCTGGATGGCCATTTACGTGTTTCCTACTGGCATATCGCGGGCATGCATTGCGTGTTGAATTGAGTGTTGGTGGTGTGGTTCCTACAGTGCTCCTGCTAGTATTGTGGCGTACAAATATCCAAACAGCAATGCAAGGAGTTTTGGGTGCCTGTCATCCAGAATCGATGGAAGCGACAGGGTGATGCCCTCCTTTTGGCAGAGAGCCTTAGGTGGTTGTCTTTGAGCGTTAAAGCTACTACAGTCTAGCAGGATGTGGCCTATGCCTAGTGTGGTGTTGCAGGTGTCGCAGTGAGGTGTTGTATATTGGTCATCCTCTAGTTGAGGCTATGTTAGTTTAGTGCAACCAGTTCTAAGTCTATAAGGATGATTTCCTTTTGTCGGTGAAATTGATTTCATGTGTTTCAGGTGCCTACTGTTGGTTTGGTGTTGTTGAAGTGGTTGCATTTGTGTTGTGTAGAGTTGTGTTGTGGTGATGCTGACGTATGTGGAATTTTAGGAGTGTTTTGCATTCGTCCGCAATTGCAATTGCAACGAGTCTAGCCGAGCGTGCAGGTTGGGCGCCGAGCCGGCACAGTCCCTGACAATGTGGTCCGGCGTGTTGAGCTTGGCGTCTGCGTCGCGCGACGACTCGGGGACGATCGAGGCGGGCGACAGGGGCCGTACGGCGGGCGTCGGTCTCGGCACCGCTGGGTGCCAGCCGACGGAAGGCGCTCCGGCAAGCCGGACGGCAACCGTCCAGCCGATACGTCCCGTTGTCGTTCTGCACCTCGAGCAGCAGCGACACCGGCAGCTGCTCGTGTCGCGACGGTGGTGGGCGCACCGCATCGCTGTCGCACCTTCGGTAGAAGAGCATGTACGGCGTGTCGGTTCTCGCGCCGGCGCCTCCGCTGCCCCAGGCTTCCAGATGACCGGCACCCAGCGGCGTAACGTAGGAGTCGTCGAGGCGACACCAGATGGAAGGTGTCACGTCCGAGCCGGTGGCGTCGGATGGCCGCGCCACGCAGTAGTAGTGGCCGGCGTCCAGCGAGCCGCCGCAGTGCACCACCAGCAGCGCACAGTCGGAACTGGATGGCCGGCCTACCGCGCACTGGCACCCATAGTCGCTCCGTCAGCGCCACGCGAGTCAGCACTTTGCGGCGCGCGCCCGTGCTACGCTCGAACAAGAAGCACACCAGTGAAATGACGAGGTAGTGCAGTGGCTCCAGCAGTTGCAGCTGTCGGTCAGCGTCGCGCAGCTCAGCGCACTTTTCGCAGTGGTACCGGTTCTCGCCGGTCAGCCGCTCCACCGCTAGGTACTGTTCCAGCAGGTCAGACACCTGGAGGTTTGTGCGAGGTTGAGGCGACAGAGGGTCAGACACAGCCAAGTGCAGATCGGTGATACCGTCCAGATGGCGCGACACGGAGGCGCACGTGCAGCACGTATAGGTTGTCTCGGCGCGGCCGTCAAGCAGACGCCGCACCAGAGTTGGAGATGGTGGCGGCGGCGGGTCAGTGGCACAGCCGCCACCACCTCCGACTCGTGTCCGCTGACGACCGTCCCCCAGAGATTGGGCCGGCTGGGTCAGCGGTCTTCGCTGACGCACGTCCCCCAGAGACCGGACTGGCTGGTGCGGCGGTGTCTGCTGTTGATCGTCTGTCAGAGACTGTACCAGCTCAGATGGCGGTGTCCGCTGTCGACACTGTGAAAGACTGAACAAGCTGGGACCGTGGTGACTGGGAGGCTTTCGAGGACGCTTGCGGTTGTGGTTTAGAGTCGCCAGGAGCCATGGACACCTTTTCGTGAAGCGCGTCCAAAAGATACTTGAGTAATTCTGAACAGTCTTGCTGACTGCCTGCCTCGAACCAGGGCGGCAGTGCGGCGCGTGTGAAGGCGGACGGGGAGAAGGTGGGCCGCTCCGAGAAGGCCAAGAACGCGAAAACCCTCTTTAGCGCCGCCAGGTGGCGCTGGCGCTGACTGGGCACGCGCATCGCACGCGCATCTTTTGCATTGTTTGTGGGCATGGCGCCGTGCGGCGATTGCCCTTTGACATTCAGGGGTCCACCATGGCGTAGATACCTTTGTCCTCGGTTGATTACTTTTTGGGACTGAGTCACGTGCTGCTGAGCTGATTGCCCTGCGTATTGTCTCGATTTTGCTAGTCTCTGAAGTTGCTAGGCTGAGGTCCATCTGAGCCTCGAATTTTGCCCAGTCCGCTCTTTTCAAGTTACAAGATGGTCAGGATATCTGAGGGTGGTGGATGGCGTCCGTGCTTAGCCTAATTGCAATTGGGTAGTGGTCGCTCATCCTGGAAAAGTCTGAACCTGATCAGTCAAATAATCAGCTTAATCGATGGGAGCAGTACGTTAAGTCAATGCAACAGTCTGGTCCTCCTAGTGTCGGGTTGTGGTGCAGAGGTGAAAAAAGCCGGCGACACGACGACGCACGCCGGCGACAGCTAAATGGACACGGAAGGCTCTAGTGAGACAGCAAAGGACTGACCGGCCTTTTCTTCCCAAGTTTTTAAAACATATTTTTGGAGGAATTAATCGTGGCAAAGTCCTTCCCTAGGCTAGTTTACATTGGAGGACGGCACATTATATATAGTGGTGACGTCCCTTTAAGTCAGCCACCGGCTGACAAAAAAAAAACCAGCGGCGCGGGTGGCAGCCAATGTTAAATTATCATAGACGTCGGCGATATGGGGTGGGTCTACTCTGTTGCCCTGGGTTGTAGCCATGCTCCTAAACGGCTCGACTTAATTTCATGCAACTTTCACCAATCGATGCAGCATAGAAAATTTACTTGGGACTTTACAACACGGTAACTTTGACCTTGACCTAAAGTCGCAAAATAACCACATCTTTATTTTCAATGGTTGCGGTGCCCATGCTCCTAAACTACTGAATATGATGACCTTGGCTTTAGGTCCAGGTCACCAAAAAAGCACAAAACCACTTTAAAGACTTTTACCACGTCCATACTCCGAAACTACTGAACACAATTTCATGAAACCTTCGCCAATCGGCGTGAGGTGGTCGATATACGTGGGGCTTTGAATATGGTGACCTTGGCTTGAGGTCAAGGGCACCAAAATACACAAATTCGTTTTTGAGGCTATTTGCCACGCCCATACTTAGAAAGTACTGAACATACTTTGATGAAACATTCACCAATCGACGTGGAATGGCCGACATACTCGGGACGTTATGTTGACCTTGACTTAAGGTCAAGGTCATCAAAAATACAAAACAAATATTTTTTTAAGGGTTGTTACGCCGCCCATGCTCCGAAAGTACTGAACGGAATTTCATGAAACCTTTACCAATCGACGTGACGTGGTCGATATGCTTTGGACGTTTCAATATGGTGACTTTGCCCTTGGGTCAAGGTCATCAATAATGCTTGAAACTCATTTTAAGGGTGGTTGCGGCGACCATGATCCGAAAATACTGAACCGAATTTCATGAAACTTTCACCAATCGACGTGACGTGGTCGATGTACTTGGGACTTTTCAATACGGTGACTTTGACCTTAGATCAAGGTCATCAAAACTGCTTGAAACTCATTTTAAGGGTTGTTGCGGCGCCCATGCTCCGAAAGTACTGGACAGAATTCCATGGAACCTTCACCACTCGACGTGACGTGGTCGATATACTTGGGATTTTTCAATATCGTGACATTTGATCCGAAATTCGATTGAGTACTTTCTGAGCATGGGAGGCGCAACAACCTTTAAAAAGAGTTTATGCATTTTTGATGACATTGACCTGAGGCCAAAGTCAGTATATTGAAAAGTCCCAAGTATATCGACCACGTCACGTCGATTGGTGAAGGTTTCATGAAATTCGTTTCAGTACTTTCGGAGCATAGGCGCTGCAACATCCCTTAAAATGAGTTTCAAGCATTTTTGATGACCGTGACCTATGGCCAAGGTCACCATATTAAAAAGTCCCAAATATATCGACCACGTCACGTCGATTGGTCAAGGTTTTATGAAATTCGGTTCAGTACTTTCAGAGCATGGGCGGCGCAACAACACTTTAAAAGAGTTTTATGCATTTTTGATGACCTTGACCTGAAGCCAAAATCACCATATTTAAACGTCCCGAGTATATCGGCCATTCCACGTCATGGTGAATGTTTCATCAAATTCGGTTTAGTACTTTCTGAGTATGGGCGTGGCAAATAGCCTCAAAAACGATTTTGTGTATTTTGGTGACCTTGACCTCAAGTCAAGGTCACCACATTCAAATCCCCACGTACATCGACTACCTCACGTCGATTGGCGAAGGTTTCATGAAATTTTATTCAGTAGTTTCGGATTATCTGCGTGTAAAAAAATATTAAAAATGGTTTTGTGCTTTTTGGTGACCTTGACCTACAACTAAGGTCACCATATTCAAATTACCCAAGTATATCGACCATGTCACGTCGATTGGTGAAGGTTTCATGAAATTCGGTTCAGTAGTTTAGGAGCATGGGCACCGCAACAATTGAAAATAAAGATGTACTTATTTTGCGACCTTAGGTCCAGGTCAATGTCATCGTATTGTAAATCTGAAGTAAATCGACTATGCTGCATCGATTGGTGAAGGTTTCATGAAATTTAGTCCAGTCGTTTAGGAGCATGGGCACCGCTACAATTTCAAAATAGCCGCTCCCAATTTAAGGGGTAATTTAATAGCTTTAAGTTACGGTGAGAGTCACCATATTCAAAAGTCACAAGTAAAATAACCTGTCTGAACCAAGGATAACCTGGTCCTGACGAATGATGTCATGGAAGTAAAAGACATCTGCTTGCCCGTAATTAGCGCAACAAATCGCGAAATAAAACAGGAAATCAACACGAAGACAATTTTGTCACACATATCACCACGGATGCCCACAATATTACCACTTACATTAATGGATCCGCGGCTAGCTGTGTAATTTGCTGTGACGTCATCAAGGTGTCGAGAACAAACTATAACTGATGGCTGAAATGGCTTCCCATGATCTTAGCACACGAGTTGACTTATTTCAATCATCAATTCGTGGTTAGGAGAGGACTTTTTTTCGCCCTTTGGAGCAGCTGGAACGATGGGAAAGGCGACCACTTTGTACCATGAAGGAAGGTGAATTGTGGCTGTGCTAGCTGTAAGTATAAAGTGAAATTTCGTGATAAAGAGGTACAACAAGTTGAAGCAAGAACAGCTTTTGCGCGTGAAGATGTCCCTCGGTGTTGGAGGAAGATAGGAACGATGGTACAGATAAACACCAGAATATTATCAGGTAGTTAATGTTTCTTGTGATGGCCCACCAGACATGCCAAGCAAGGAAACATCACTCAGCCAATTATAATTCAGCAGAAATCTGGCCAGCCATGCCATCAAGACCAACATGCTTACAATGTTTACACCGACTCTTACTCCTACTCTGATACTTAAGCTACCCACAACAATATTTGGGTATTATTTTGGGTAAGTTTGTAGTTTAAGGTAATGTTTGATTTTCGGACTTTCCTTTCATCCTTTTCAGTTGGGAGGCAGAATATCACCCAAAAATGGGCATGGAGTTTGCTAATCTAGCATAAAAGTAACATACAACATAAAGAAAAAAACAACATAAACTAACTTAACCTAGCCTAGCCTACCATGGAAGAAAACAATTTCATATTTTTTAAAATGGAGTATTTTCAAACATTTCTTTCCTATAAAAAAAATCAATTCAAAAACCTAATCTAGCATAAACTAATGTAACCTGACCTGTTATTGAAGAAAATAAAACATATTAGGCATATTTCCCTTCAATTATAACATTCTAGCTTACGACAGAAGCATAGCCCAACTTAACTTAGCCAAACCACACACTTTGTTTGCTTCATGGAGGTAAATTTTGTGTAAAACTTGTTTTGTGGTTACCTTGAACTTCAATACTATCTTATTATGGTTTAAGGTGTTCACAGGATCAGTTTTGTTAATATTTTTCCTCCACCACAATCAATCAGACGAAAAGGTTTGGTTATGCCAGGTTAGGTGAGGTTAGGATTTTTAAGTTGAATCATTTTGGACATTTTGTCATATTCCAATTTAAAAGAAATTGTTTTCCTCAAAAGTAGGTTAGGCTTTTGCATTGCAAATGTTGGTTTTGGGTTGAAATGCTTTCTGACTATGTATATATTTGTTGCACTAGAAGAAGGTTTTGTTGTATATTTGTGCTTTAATGTGTTTTATGAATTCTTGGGATTTATCTTTCCAAAGCAATGTTTATGAATGTAATTATGAATGAATGTAATTGATGGGACCTTGTTTGTTGAAATGCTTACTTTTCAGTTTGTGAGCAAAATGACACAAAAAATGGACTTTGAGTTAGGTAACATCACAAAAATTAATGTTCCAAAAAGAAATACAACGTAACATAGCCTAGTGTGGCCTAACCTCCCTTTGGAGAAAAAAGTAAAGAATATATTTGAAAAATACCAAACAATTTATTCTCTTAAAATTATCAGGAGGCAAACTGTGTGTAATACTTGTCTCATGACCAATCTTACAGGACAATCATACCAGTTTGGCTATGTTTCGTTAGGTTAGGTCTTGTTTTTTTTGTTCTTTTTACATTTGTATAATATATTACCTCACCCAAAGCCCCTTTGTTAGTGTTATTTTGATTTTCAACTGAAAAGTGAACATTTGCACCACAAATGAGTGGTCATATCAGCTTAATCATGCTTGTAAGGATGGTAGTTTAAAATGTAATTTGAAAATGCATAAAACACCTCAAGCACAAATTTACCAATATTTGTAGGACATAGGTGCAACTGAGTCCTTCCTAAAGTAACTTGCTAAAAATATCTTTTGGTTAATTTTGTGGTGGTTTAAATGAATCTGGATAGGATATGAGAGTTACTTCATGAGGATATGAATATCAAATTCATTCAAATTACCTACGTCAAAGAATAGGTAACAGAAAAAAAAACTTTTTGTTTGGAGGAAGGGGGTAAGTGCAATCCATATTTAAAAAAATTTGGGTCATCACCAGGGTGTATTTGTGCATACATGCAACATTCAAAATCAGCATCACATTAGGAACCAGAATTGCCAGTGAAACTTGCTGTAATATGACAGAATTACACCTCAGAGAGGACTGGAAGAACTGGCCGGTCTGGGATTTTGTCATCATCCAGAACATAATCCTATACAATTGTATGGTGCCCTGTTTTTTTTTGTAGAGTGGAGTCAGCTCAGTGGGGCCAGAACATAGAAATGGCGAAAAGGTGGAGTCCACGGGGATGAATCCCCAATGAAGTTTGTTGTAATTTTATAAGCTGATTTCATCAAAAAGTTTAGCCAAAATGGAATGGATCTGTAATGTAATGTATTTGTATTATAGATCACTGGTGCCCTGTGCATGCAAAATTCATAATATCACAAGAGGGAAAAATTCCTGCTCTTTTGGAGTCAAGAATATTAGTTCATTAAGTGTGGATTTCCATGCAAATTCATGAACTTCAAGACAGTGGCATATTATGACCTCTTACTCCCACTGTATGGTTTAATCACTTTGTTTGGTGAGAACTGCAAGCCAGTGGGTGTTTAACAACATGCAAAAATTGCACAAAAAGCACCAGGGAGTCTTTTACTTGGCATTCAGCATGCAAATTATCCTTCAAGATGTATTACTCATCAATTTTCCTCTACATCCCAGATTACAAAGTTTAAGCCCATCTCTGCATCTGAGTAATGCTGTGAGTGTTTCAGATGAAGTTGTGCATACATGCACCTTGTTTCCATAGCAATGAAGGTCAGCAAATACGGCAACCAATTGAAGCGATTGTGCATATGCAGATGGCCTGCAGCTGTTTTCTTGCTATAGGGAAATATAAAACATTTAGGCTAGCTCACCCAGTACTTTGATCCTTCAAGGAGCCTATGGTCACAGTATAATTTATCATCCTGCTTGGGACACATACGTACTAAGGTAGTTCTTTCATAAGAAACAAACAAATTACACTTCGCATCCACACTTTTTGAATGATAAAATGTTTTAATCAATCAGTAAACGAACGGGGCTTCAGAGGAGGGCATAAAAACACCTATAAAATCAGAGTATTTGTCATGAGGGAAAAGCGCGTGAGCTATCCGAAAATCGCTTTGGTTTCTCAGCTATGCATTTTATGAAGCATGTATGCAAAACATGTGAGACAGCTCACGGGTTCGTCGGTGACAGCTTCGGCATTTTTTCACCTCTGGTGGTGAGTGGCGGCCCCGCTGTTCAGAAGTACTAAGTTGTGATCCGATATAAACTGGTGAATTTTGTGTCCTCTGGTGTCCGTTCGATTGTTTCCCATCAGGGGTGTTTAATATTAAAGTCTCCCATAATTAGAACGGGTGGGGGAACCCGAAGCAGCAAGTCGCTCAGCTCCTGTGGTGTGGTAGCTGAAGCTTACGGTGAAATGTATATTGAGATGACTGTTTTGTAATAGGCAATTTTGGGGCTGAGTGCTATGCAGTTCAGGTGATAATATATCCCTCATCGTCTTTCCGGTCATATCCTCACACCCCGTCTCGGGGGGGGGGTTCATACAACCCCCTCTAATCTCCAAACTAAGCGTCGCAAGAAAACGATAGAGATGTCATCGGAAACCAACCGCTCGACGAGGAGGGCCAGAAACCACCGCCAAAATGTTTTCCCCCAAAAAGTGACGTCACTAGGGGGCCTAGGTTTTCACGACTTGCATCATTTTTTTCGCTCTGGGGTGTTCATTGTGGGGGAGATTTGAAGAAATTTTTTTTTTAGAATCAGAAAAGGAAGGCAAAATCGACCATTTCCCTAAAAAATTTTCCCACCCCAAAATCTTTTTTTTAATATGAGTTTTTATTTTTCTAATGGGTAGAGCGGAACGAAAAGCGTTGTTCGAAGTCAACTTGCCCCCATAAAAAATGCTTACTTTAGCCAGAATCTTCGAAATATGCAAAACTAATAGGTAATGAAAAACGGAAAAATGAATTCCTCTGGTGCGTTTTGTTTCTTCCCTAAAGATAAGCAAACGCTAAAAGTTGCCTTAAAATATCTTTATCCGTTAAAGCGTGACGACTGGTTGAACTTTTCTGGAGGTGACCTCACTTGACCTTGACTAACTTGTTCACCCTAGATGACCTGACCTCAACATTTTCATAGAACCTGGCAAATTGATGTGGGAAAAGGTATGCTAAGTTTCGGCGCGCTACTGTGCGCCGTTCTTTCACTATCCACGGAAAACCTTAGGGGGCGCATATCAACCCCCCGAAGAGGCGCGGGTTAACGTTACTCGACGATGAAGTATGCTGTTAGCGATGAGTATGGCTGCACCCCATTTCCGAAGTGGACCGTTTACGTTATCGACATGCCGAGTGTAGCCTGAAATTTTGTTCAAAATGGAGTCTGAGTCTTGAAAGCGAGTTTCTTGGAGCGCAGCTAGTAATGGTTTTTGTAGCAAGAATTCCTATTTAAATTATATGAACTTGCCTGGAAGGCCACCGGTGTTCCAATGAAGAAAACGTTCCATTGCCGAACGCGCTTAGTGTCTGTTGGTGCTTCTATCCTGGAGTGGTGTCGGTGTCGTGTTGGGGAAAAGTTGGATCCGATGGACGGAGAGGGGGTGCGTGGTGACTCAGGCAGAGGTGATAGCCTGGATTTGGATGCACAGGTTCTGGGAGGTGATGGGGTGATGTAGCGGCGCGATTTGCGCATGGGAGGCACAGTAGGTTCGGACGGGATTCGTCGGTCTGGGGTTGTGGGTTCGGGCTCAACGGGCCTGACAGGTGTGGTGGGTTCGGTCTGGGTGTTGGCCTCGGACGTGGTTTTTGGATGGGTTTGGATGGTTGCGCAGGAGGTGGTGTGGAGGTCGGTCTGGCAGGAGACGGTGGCCGTGAGTTTGTGAGAGATCTGAGTGGAGGCTGGGGTAGCCGTGGACTTGTGGTAGGTTTGTGTGGAGGCTGGGATGGCCGTGGGCTTGTGGGAGGTTTGTGTTGAGGCCTTGGGGCTAGGTCTAGGTTCCTGGGGCTGGGCGCTCGCGAACTGCAACAAATTTAGAGGAAAAAAAACTACGCAGAGTTTCCGTCATCAGCTTGACATTGTGGGTTGTGGGTGTTATCCAAAAGCTGCATTGTGGCCTGACAATCTGTAATTTACCAAGCTCTTTGCTGCGGATTAAAATAGTGGATGTTGAAATGCTTTGATGCAAAGACAGAGAGGTACAGCGACCTCTTGTCACTCGAAATACACGCTCGCCTTCACTTTCTTCCGTCTACTAGCTTACTGGCTATGTTCCCAAGTGAAAGACGTAACACAGAAGACAAACGACCAGGATCAGTTAGATTCCATTGCGCCTTTCTGGAGATATATTTCGTGTGATCCTGATTTACTGCAAGATGAGTGTTGCAGTGAGATTGAGCTTCGCAAGAATACGGGTTGATGTATTGTACGAGCCACCGGTAGAGGATACATATCACGTGCCTCACATGTCCCAAGCATATTTTATGCATCAAAATAATGAGAGCGCATTGAGTAGTCTCCACTTCTTCAGAATTGTGTTCTAGTTGTTCTAGTACTCAGAAATGTTTTCGTTTCATGTGAACTCTAATGGAGGCTCGGGACACTACCGTCAAGCAGTCTCAGGTCATCTCAAGCACACAGCAATGAAGGGAGAGCTGAATGCTAGAGTCAACAACTCTGCACCGCCTGGAGTATGTATTTAGTCGCGGCAGTCTGGGGTGACTACTTTTCCCCTGATTTCCTATCGCAAAATGCAAGGAATACAAATAGTTACGGTTTCTTGTTTGTGCCTACCTATCTGATATTAATAATGAAAACTGCAGTTCTTAGTTCTACTGCGAACTACGATGCTACCATAATAACTACGGACTATTTTTGCATCCATATTTGAGCCATTGAAACGAGGATGAAAATGACGTTTCCGTTTTTTTTAACGCAGATTATGTGATGACGTGGCTTTATTCGTTGGGGCCAGAACACATGGCTTATATCTCCCAAGCAGTTTGAAGATTCAAGTAAGGTAAATTTTAATTGCTGCCTAATCCTAACGCGGATAGAGAGAGAGAGAGAGAGAGAGAGAGAGAGAGAGAGAGAGAGAGAGAGAGAGAGAGAGAGAGAGAGAGAGAGAGAGAGGAGAGAGGGAGAGGGAGAGGGAGAGAGTGAGAGTGAGAGGGAGAGGGAGAGGGAGAGGGAGAGGGAGAGGGAGAGGGAGAGGGAGAGGGAGAGGGAGAGGGAGAGGGAGAGGGAGAGGGAGAGGGAGAGGGGAGGGGAGGGAGAGGGAGAGGGAGAGGGAGAGGGAGAGGAGAGGGAGAGGGAGAGGGGAGGGAGAGGGAGAGGGAGAGGGAGAGGGAGAGGGAGAGGGAGAGGGAGAGGGAGAGGGAGAGGGAGAGGGAGAGGGAGAGGGAGAGGGAGAGGGAGAGGGAGAGGGAGAGGGAGAGGGAGGAGGGAGAGGGAGAGGGAGAGGGAGAGGGAGAGGGAGAGGGAGAGGGAGAGGGAGAGGGAGACATAGTTGAATAGGGAGACTGTTCATGATAAGGACGGGTCCACATTGTTGCACCTTTTCAACACCGTCATGCTTTCTCAAAAACAAGCGTGAATACCAGTGGAGAAAAATCAGTGCAATATTTGGGGACAGTGGTAGGACTAGCAGCATGCCTGACTAGCTATGCGAGGGTCGGTTGTCGCCATTGGGTGACATTCCCGGCCCTTGGGATCATTTATGGCCATCAAGGATACCTTATCTCTGATGCTGGCCCTCAGTATTCCTCGCACCCATCCCTAGATCTCAAGGAATCCCTTAGCTTTCATGAGGCCCCGATTCCTCAGGTACCCATCCCAAAGCTCAGAAACTTTTCAGCCCAGTCCTATCTGGCTTTCAGAGGACCTATTTATCCGTCAATAGCCCTCTTCAACTCCTTAGCTCTTGGGTGGCTCTGTTCATCTCCCAGTGTTCCTCCCAAGCCTCAGGAGCATCACAGACCGGTCCGCTCCAGCTCTTAGGATACCTCCCCAGTCCTCGACAGTCCTCCGGGCTAACAAGGGCATTCCAGTTCTGAAACTGGCTCTCAGTATTTCTCACAACTATCGCTAGCCCTTGGACTCACTTTCGATCTCACGGATGCCTGTTCTCTTCATAGCGACATCTTCCAAGCCTTTTGGGCATCCCGGTCCAGTCCTCTCTAGCGCTCAGTGATAATTTTCAGTCATCAGGGGTCCTTTCCAGCATTAGGGATCCTTCCCAGTCCTTGACAGCCTTTCTAGCTTCAAGGGCTTTCTAGCTCTGCAGCTGGCCCTAAGTATTTCTCACAACCATCGTTAGCCTTAGAGACTCTTTTTAGCTCTCAGCGGCTCTGTCAGCCCTCGAAGGCCCTCTCAAGCTACTACGGTCTCTTCCTAATTTTCGCCAGCTCTTGTGGTTTTAATAACATTACAGCTCATAAGCTGGACCTCGGTGTACCTCACCTCAATCGCCAGCCAACGAGGATTTTTTGTTATATCTCAGGATACCTTGCTTATCCATTAGGGGCCGGTCTCAACCTCAGAAGAATCCCAGCCCAGTCATCTCAGACTATCAGCGAGATCATCTTCACCCCTCGGGGCCCTCTTCTGCATTTAGGAGCCCATCACAGTCCCCAATGATCATGTCTAGCTCTCAAGGGCCCTTTCAAACCCAAAGAGCATCGTAGCCTTCCCTGGTCCACAGGCGCCCTCTTTATTCCTCAGCTGTTCGGGGATAATTCCAGCTGAGACCGCTCTTTCCAGCTGGCATGGGCATTCCAGCTCTTGGGCTCTTGGGCTCTCTCTTGGCTTCCAGCCCTTGCCAGTCCTCAGTGTGAACGTCTTCTGGCCTCAAGGGCCCTTTCCACACAAGCTGTTAGATGCATTTACAATTTTCCTCGGTTATATCTTTGCCCCTCATGGCGGTCCCCTGGAAGACCCCATCAGACTCCCTAGGGGCCGGGTGCCTCTTTACCCCTAGGAAATGCCACTGTTCTTTTTTTACAGCCCGGGCCCCTCCGTGCGCTTAGAGGCTCTTTACGTATCACTGGGAACCCTCCACTTCGGCTCGGATCGTCTTGGTGGCTCGGCGGCCTCTTTATCGGCCGGAGCCCCGCTGTCAGCTCTGAGCCCCTCTCCATCAGCGTGAGCCAAAGCCGATCCAGTGGCTCTGCACGTCCGGCCTGGGGCATCCATCAGTCGGCTCAGGGACTCTCTTTCACGGTTCAGGACACTATCCGTCCGGCCGGAGTCTCCTCTTCAAAAGCGTGGGCCTCTTCTATTATGCAAGGGCCCCCTGTGCGGCTTCGGTCCCCATCGACCCAGGAGTCCCTTCGTGCCGGCTCTGGGCCCTCTTCGACGGCTCGGGGCCATCCCGCGGCTATGGATCCTCTTCGTTGACGCAGTGGCCCTCATTAGCAATCCAGAGCCTTCTCTGCCAAATCGGATGCCCTCTTTCAACAGCTTGGGCTCCCTCCATCAGGCCACGTGTCCTTGCAGGGTTTGGGCCTCATCCGCCGGCCCAAGGGCCCTTTCCGATGGCCAGTGTCCTCTCCAGCAACTAGGACCGCCACTGTCGTATCAGGGACCTTCTTTTGACGACCCAGGGCATTTCCGGCAAGCCGGAAACCTATTTTCAAACGCTTGGACTCTGTCCATCAGGGCAGAGCTATTTCGTCGGCTTGGGCCCCGCCATCAGCCCAAGGGCCTTTTATGTTGGCTCGGTGCCCTCTCCGTCAGCCGGAAGGCCCTTCCAACGATCCAGAGGCCCTTCCATCGACCTGAAAGCCCATCACGTTAGCCCACCCAAGGGCCCTCAACACCTCGGGGGCATTTTCCGTTGACTTGGGGCCATCTTCATCAGCACGGGGCCACTTTTGTCAGCCCAGGCCCCTTTCGTCAGTCCAGGGGCCCTTCACGTCGGTCGAAGGGACCCTTGCTGGTCCCCTTTGGCGCTCTAGGCGGATGCCCCCTTTGCTCCCCACCCCCATAACCACGCCTACTGCTCGACATGCACATTTTGTATAATGTCGTTTTATGTTTGCTATTTCCTTTCCTCGTCGATGTTCCCTTCTCCTGTGGACGTAATGCAATGGGGACCAACATTTCGCTAACTGCTGGTTCTTGTCCGAAAACAGAACGAATTTTTTTCCTTATGTGCTCTTGCATTCACTACTGTATCATTTCTACTCTGTCATGGATAATTAATAACGCTACTTGGTTGCAAAGAGCGGCACTAAGATTTCTTTTAGTAAAATTTAAGATGTCACAGTCTACAGTATACTCTTCGGCCGCGACCAATCGGCGTGAGAGATTGGCGACGCTACATGACTCAACGGTCGACGTGTCGTAAAACCAATAACCAACGAACTAACAGTCTACAGTATGACTAATGCGCATATCACAGAAGTGGGTTATCTTGGCATGCTTTCAGTAAACCGTTCTGGTATATGATAAGCAGCTCAAACTTTGGCACATTTTCTCCGCAGAATAATTATAAAAGTTTGCAAAATTCCATCGACCCGAACAGATGGCCTGGCTCGTGACCCGGGAAAACCGAGCGCTAATCCAATCAGTGACACAACTTCTCGGCATTTGACGGGTAACACTTCGCTGTGCAACAGAGCACTGGGAATGTGGTGAAGGTGTGAGACGAGAGGTGAATCAGAGATCTCTGGCTTCGCAATTTGTGAATGCATGGGACGCAATTACCAGCGTGTTGAGTGCTGAAAAATAATGGTACGATGACCACAAGCATGGATAAGCCCCCAAGAGCCAAAAAAAAACACACCAGCCAGCGGTTGTTTCATTCATGACAAACTATTCACATATCTAATATTCCTGTTCGAAGATGCGCAATCTGGAGATCCGTTCTGTCACGCTATTCATAGCTTCTGTGAACTCTCGGACCTATGTGTTCCGAGGGCGCCGGTGACTGGTCTCGACGGCTCTCCTGGGGCGCGAGATCCCGATAAGCGCAGGACTGCGACTAATTGGATTGGTTAGTTGCTGCGCTGAATGTTCCGGCTGGATATTGGCCGTGTCGTCACTATGGGATTAGCACGTGGTCAGCGCCCGCCTTACACGCGAGCGAATTACCGACTTGCATGCCGACAGGATTATGTAGATATGGCAATCATTGGAGGCTCCCCCACCTCCAGACACGCGGACAAACAACTGACGTTCGATCAAAACGCAACATTTAGCATCAACACATTTGCAATGATGATGGAGATTTTGCAACAACGGGCAATTATAAAAATATGCATGGATGGAATGCTAGCTTTTGCTACACTCCCAGGGGCTCTTCTCATATATCTTGGGTGGGAGTGTGTCCCATGACTAATGCGTCGTCATCGTCACCGCCCAGCTAGCTCCGGCTCCCGCAATAATGCTAAAATAATGGGACAGGTCCCGTGACTGCTGGGGCCATAGAACCTGCATGTTGGACATGTTGAACGAGTCCCTGAACACTGGCATATTTGCACACCAATATCAAAATGCTAAGGGTTATCCATTGTACATGAGCTTCCGGTTGGCTGTAGTATGTGAAATGTGGGATACAGCGACGTCTGAGAAGGGCAGTGCCGATTCAAAAGGAAGGCATCCACCAGTGCTGCTGATGTCATCTGCCAGTACTGCCGACGTCATCGGCCACAACTGATGACGTCAGCCACCTGCCATCAGTGACGGCGCCCATTTCTGTACTGGTGTACAGGTGTGGTCGGAACTTCCAACCACTTGTCCGTGCATGTTATCGTCACCAGCACCTGGCTATCCGTGCTTCTGCCACCTCCACTCCCTTTGGAACACCTCGGGTGTCACACGGCACCAACTCGATTGTTGTCATTGTCGATTGTTGAATAAAGCAGCAGACGCCCATCTACGGATGTGTTCGCGCGACTCCGAGGAATGAGAAGGACTGGTTGCGGATGTCAAGGGGAAAAAGAAGAGTGAACCACTAGTTATTAAAATAAGTTTTTGTTTTATTTTGTAGATAGCTTGTTGCTTTCTTTCCGGTTTGACTAAGTTAAATTAAGGAATACTAATTATTTTTATCATAGTTTATTTAGTTTTGTGGTGTAGATTGCTTACTTTAGACAACCTTGGAATTATGGCATTCACGGTGTCGGTTGGCGCCAAACGCGGACAATTGACACTTTTAGCAACTATAGCATAGTAATAGTCAAGTAATAGTAATATAATATATGGTACATATATATATATACCCTATATATATATATATATATATATATATATATATATATATATATATATATATATATATATATATATATATATATATATATATATATATACATACATATATATATATATATATATATATATATATATATATATATATATATATATATATATATATATATATATATATATATATATATATATATATATATATATATATATATATATATATATATATATATATATATATATATATATATATATATATATATATAAATTAGTACAGCTTGGAAGCAGATCGTTATCTATGCATTGCTGATTAAACGCAATCGCGGAACGGGCATTGCACTCATTCTTCTGCAGACTTTCTATCTGTCTTACGATACGCTGTACATCGTTCGTACGTTCATGCACGATATTCATAAGCAGAACTAAGATATGCAAGTAGAACATTCGTTATATTTTCGACGTTTCATCATCCTACGGACATTTTCAAGACTAGTTCAAATTGGTCGCGATCACAAGTTTGGAAAACAATAAAATACATACACGTGCGATGCATGTCATAATGTACTCCCATTTTTTGTTGCGTACAATGAGAAGCGAAAAAAGCAAGAACACATGTCATCAGTTCATCGCTGTCACTCGCCCTAGCGCCTGATGGTGAGCTGTGGGCCATCATATAACAGCAACGTGCCTCGTGCATTGCTCTGGTGGTTGATGGTTGGGTCAATCTCATTGATAAAAACCGCTTCCAATATTTGGAGGACGCGCTGATGGCTGTGGCTAGGACTTTAATGTTCGTGGTCATGTCGGAGCGTGTGAGGTGGCTGGAATGGTCGCGTTCGGTGTGTGTCTGGGGCCCGCCCTGTTGTAAATGCATTGTTATGCGGCGGCTTAAGGATGTGGTCGTGTGCCCGACGTAGCCACTGTTCTGCAGGAGCGCGCACTCTCCTTTTATGCACTTGTAAAAGTAGACAACGTTGGACATTTTCAGAGGGGTTTTGTCGCGGTGTGGGTTGTTACTCATGACCAGATTAGACGTTGCTGTGCTGCGGTAGTATATGAATAGCGCTAGTTTGTCCTGGGTGTTAGTGGGGGTGCAGTTGTTCTTAATGCCCGTAAATGTCCGTAGGAGGATGAAACGTGGAATATGTATATATATATATATATATATATATATATATATATATATATATAATAATATAGTAAAGTAATAGTAATAGCACAAAAGCAAACGCAAAACGAAAATTAAAAACATTAAAAAATGAATAAGCAAAAACACAACAAAGCATGGAAGTGTAGGAAAGTTCCTTTATAGGTTGCGTGATAGTCTAGTAGGATATCGCGTCCGCGTCACCCGTTCCGGCCGTTCAAAGAGATGGTCCTCTGCACGGTATATTGTGCAGCAGGTTTTGGCGATTGAACAGCAACACTCAGACTCCAGCGCATACGTCAAATGTAAAATACGTAAAATGTTCCCCGCCAACGAACAACCGTGATATTGCCTACTGTTAAAATTAAGGCCGAAATCTGTTATTAATTTAGAACGCGCGACCGCCAGCGTTACAGACCCGCGTCGCCTGGCTGCTCAGTGACGACTCCTGGCGGGGATAGGGCACTGAGAGCACCCGGCCACCGGCTCCAGACTCTCCGCCGCAGACGGCGGCCGTCGGCCCGGTAAAAGCGCTGAGCTAGGTGCGGCAGCGTCGGCCGAGAATTTGACTCTGACCCTACGTCCGGTCACTGCCGCGGCACGGGCCGGCAGCGAGCCGCCAGCCGGCTCAGGCTCGTGAGGCGTTACATTTACGGCATACATTTACGGTACATTTACGGTCGGCTGACTTACGGGGTCACATCATTTATAGTTACGGGACAGCCAAAAGTGCAATTTTATAGAAACTCTGTTACAGAAGATGAATGTGGAAAGTGTGAGTGTCGGGGGTCAGTAGGCACTTGAGTAGAAAGGTAGAGATGCTAGCAAGGGAGATGGAGCGCCTGAGGTGTTTAGTGGCAAGGCCCATCATAGGTAATGGGTCGAGCAAACCAGGTGCAAGATTTGAGGAGTGGTAGGAATGGTGATAGTGAGGCGCAAGATAGTAGAGAGTGGACAGCAAACAGACGTCGGAGTACCAGAATAGCTTTAAGTAAAATTGACACAGGCTTTGACATGCGAAATAGGTTCAAGGTATTGCAAAAAAGGGAGAGTAGTGCTGCTCGGAATGGAGGTGAGGGTGATGAAGAGAGAAAGATGGAGGTTTTAGTCATGAGAGTTAGATATACTGATGGCTCATTTTGTAGTAGGAACTCGAGTAGAAGAACTCGAGTTTGCCTCCCAGGTACCCTAGTAAAGGATTTTTGGGATAGGTTAGAAGGAGTAATGAGGGGAAGTGGAGAGGGTTCAAAAATAATTGTACATGTTGGTGTGAATGATGTAGGAAGGCGTGAAACTGAGGAAACAATGGAAGAGTGCAGGGATTTGATAGGTAGGTTAGCAGGAAGTAGGAAGATGGGGTGGATCCATCCTCCCTATGGTAAGTGCAAGTTTAGAATGGTATTATAGGGCCATTGGACTGAATATCAGGGTAGCTAACATTTATGAGGAGCCTGGGGTGAGGTTCTTGGATCTGTGGGGATTTTTGGGGAGGACTGAAATAATTGCATTCGATGGGCTGCATCGGGGCAAGAGAGGAGTGGAATTGCTCAGCAACATGTATGAGGAGGCTCTGAGTAGGAAACAGGGAAACTAGGCAGGACATAGGGGTACAGCTGATAAAGAGAGATGTGTTGCAAGCAAGGAAAGGAATAGCTTGTCATTTTTTTCTGTAAATGCCAGAAGTGTTAGGAACAAAATTTCAGAAGTGCATGTGCATGTGTTGTCTGAAAAGCTAGATTTGGTGTGCATAACTGAGGCATAGGTTAATGAAATCATTTTTGTTAAAAGATAACTTGCGGGAATTCGAATTGACCGGCTACAGCATGCATGCTCATCAAAGGAAGGCAATAATAGGAGGTGGGATACTCTTGTATGTGAGGTAAGTTATGCAATGTCATTCCGTAGAGGTTGTGGTACATAGTGAAGGAGTAGAATCTTTGTGGTTAGATATCATTCTGAAGAACGGAACAAGATTTAGAATTGGGGCAATCTATAGGCCACCAGACCAGAATGAAAACACTGACAGGTTGATGCAGGAAGAGGTAAGTAGGAGAGTGCATGGGATAACTGTATTGTTGGGGGACTTCATCATAGCAAAGATGGGAGACAAAACTAAATGTCTAAGCATGTCGGGAAGAAGTTTCATGACTTATGTGGAGCAAAATTTCTTCTTTGAATGACACATGACCCTTCAAGGGGAATTACTAATACTAGCCGTTTTGTTATGAAATAATTTCACCCCGTCACTTTGCCCTCAAAGTGAAATGGGAGCAATTGGCCACTCAACATCTTGTAATGAAACGCGTCATACATCTTCTGTGTGATGCTCTGACAATTTCTAACGTTCTTAACTAAACGGAAATTGAACGTACTACATTTTAATGTCATCTTGAATCACTTCCATGAACGTTTAATTCTGTAATTTTTTTACTCAATTCCAGTGTTTGTGCCTCAAATTATGACGTTGTATTCCTTTAAATTGTATATCAGATGTTTTACCTTAGCGAATTAATTTTCAATGGTCTCAAATAAACCGACATAAAATCCACTGCCTTCTGATGCCATACTCGACTACTTTTACAGATATCCAACCCAATAATTTTTCACTTTTTGACATGAAGCTTTCAGGCATTATTGAGGTTCTGGCATCGTTACGCGTCAAGTGCAGACATTAGCCGCCGGCAGTCGGGCGGCGAAACTAGCGCCGCCAATCGGCCGGCGGGGGAAACTATAAGCAGAGCGGCCCGACATTGTCATATTCAACAATACCAAGAAACCATGCAATAAATGCAAAAAAATCGCAGCACTGCGTTGTAATGCCATGAACTCGGCGAACGTTAAGCTTAGTTGTGATCATTCTGTTGAAAAATTAGCTTCGTGATTTGGACCCCAAAATAATGCTGCCATTGATCCATTCACGAATTTGTAATTGTTTGCCGCGATATCAAGAACACGGGTCACGAATCTAAAAAAGTCGCAGCACTGGCTTATAATATCATGAATTCGGCGACCATTAAGCTCAGTTGCGGTTATTTTGTTGAAAAATTCGGTTCGGAATTTGGACCCCCAAAACAATGCCGTCATTCACCAACCCACGAATTTGTAATTGCTTGCCGCAATATCAGGAAAACAGCCACGAATCTCAAAAGGTCGCAGCACTGTGTTATAATGTTATGAATTCGGCGAACGTTAAGCTTAGTTGCGATCATCTTGTTGAAAAATTCGCTTCGGGATTTGGACCCACAAAATAATGCCGTCATTGATCCATCCACGAATTTGTATTGTTTGCCGCGATATCAAGCAAACGGGCCACGAATCTCAAAAAGTCGCAGCATTGCCTTACAATATTATGCATTCGGCGAACATTAAGCTCAGTTGCGGTCAGGTTGTTGACAAATTCGGTTCGGGATTTGGACCCCCAAAACGATACCGTCATTGATGCGATTTGCAACATCGGTGAATTGACGATGTGCTACTTTCAACCATAAAATACCGACACCAATTTTCGCGCAAGCACATCCGGAATACGATACATGTAAAGAAAAACATTGAAGTTGATTACCCCAGTAAGGCACTTTTACAAAAAACGTATCAATTTGATCTTATAATCTATAACTAGCGACCCTGGCGGCGGTCCTAGTCATGGTTCATCCACGAATGTAGAAATGTTTGCCGCAATATCAGATAAACGGGCGAGGAGTTTTAACAAGTCGCAGCACTGTGCTATAATGCCATGAATTCGTCGCACGTTCAGCTCAGTTGCGATCATGAAAAATTGTGTTCGGGATTTGGACCCAAAAATAATGCCATCAGTGATCTATGCACGAATTTTTAATTGTTTGCCGCATTATCAACACAACAGACGATGAATGTCCACAAATCCAAGAACTACGCCGTAATGTAACTTTGGCGTTGGGGACCATTAACATTCAGGATATGGTTCCGGGCCCCGTCATATAATGAATGGCGGGCCGCGGGCGTCGCCGCCGCACCGGCGACCCGCCGTCTATGGTGCAAAATGGATCCAGAAGACAATAAGCAAAGTAACAATTTGCGCAATATATCACTGTAAGTGGCAATGAAATTGACGTCTGAAGGCAAGCTAACTTTCATAAATGCACCACGCACCATTTTTTTATGGAGACAGACTCTCATAAATTGTAACAATATTATTCGTGCACACACTAGTGAGCATCCGGGCGCGCTTGTCGCGGGGGCATATTTCAGAGTTCTTCAATGCCATCAGGAACCTACCTGTTTTCTTTCTTTACTGGAGATCCCCCCGATGTCCGCATAACATTGCGCCTGAAGCCTAACGTACCTCGATGCACGTCAAACGCCGACAGTTGCTGCCCAGAAGATCTGATGGGCCGCCGAACGGCGACACGACATAAATAAAGTTCCAGCCGTGATCAATATTATCAAGCAACATCGGCTCTACCACGCTAAAATTTTGTGTAGGAGAAATTTACGATTGTAGATGCATTCTTTCCATTCAACACCCACAAGCGTAATGATTTTGAACAATATCAAGGAAACCTGTGGGCCTCAATTCCAATGGTAGCGGAAATCATTCCAGGCGCTTAGCCTATCGTTTCAAATATGAAAATCAACCTGTAACTTTGGCGTTCGGGCCCATTAACGTTCAGGGAATGGTCCGCGCCCCGTCATACCATGAATGGCGGGCGGCGCCGCCGGCGGCCCACAGTCTGTGGTAGATGAAGATGAAGAAAATAGTTTCAGAAGACAATGCGCAAGGTAACAATATGCGCAATATATCGCTGTAAGTGGCAAAGAAATTGACGTTTGAAGACAAGCTACTTTTAAGGTATGTACTTTGCATCATATTTATGGAGACAGAGTCTCATAGATTGTAACTATATTCCTCGCGCGCACACTAGTGAGCATCCGGGCGCGCTTGTGGCGGACGCATATTTAGGAGTTATTGAATGGCATCAGGAACCTGCCAGTTGTCTTTCTTTACTGGAGATTTCCCCGATGTCCGCATTAACATTACGTCTGACGCCTAACGAACACACCTAAATCTTTTTCATCTTCAATAACACCCAGCTTCCTACCTCCCATTACATATCTGAAAGTCTCACCTCCAGAGCCCACACGCATAACCTTGCATGTTTCATAGTTGAAGGATATTTGCCATTGATCAGCCCACTTTTTATGTCCTCCAAGTATAGTTGAATATTGCTAGATTGATTACTAATGTTGGCCACTCCTACCAACTTGACGTCATCAGCAAATTTGAACACCCTATTCCTTAGCTCTACCTCAATGTTATTCACAAAGATGGTAAAGAGAAGTGACTCTAGAACAGAGCCCTGTGGCCCTACACTCAGAACTTCCTTCCAATCAGATTCACATGCACTTAACACAACCCTTTGTTTCCGTCCCCTAAACCATGCTTCAATCCAACCTAAAACTTTTCCATCAATCTTATGCCGCTCTAGTTGCTGAATCAGACGTTCATGTGGAACTTTATGAAAAGCTTTGCTAAAGTCCAAGTACACAACATCCATCCTGCTTTGATTGTCTACTTCTTTAGCTACATACTTCATGAACTCCAAAATGTTAGTTTATATGCATTTAGCACTACCATTTGCTTCCGTCCCCTTAACCATGATTCAATCCAACCTGAAACATAAAACCATCAATCCCATGCTGCTCTAGTTGCTGAACTAGACGTCTATGTGAAACTTTATTTAAAAATAGCTTTTCTTAAGTCCATATCCATCCATCCTGCTTTCATTGTCTACTTCTTTAGCTACCTACTCCATGAACTCCAATAGGTTAGCTAAACAAGATCTTCGAGATCGAAATCCATGTTGGGTATCCCTTAAAAGGTTGTGCCTATCTAGATAAGTGAATAGTCTGTTTGACCAGTTTTTACAGTACCTTACAAACTATCGAGGTCAAACTGACTGGTAGTTTCCTACAGTTTCCTACACATATGATACTTCTCTTTTTTGAAAATTGGCACTACATTTGCATTTCGTCAATCTTTAGGTACCTCAGAATACTCTATAGAACGCCTGAAAATGATACCTAGGGGAACTGCCAATGTTTTAGCATACTCTAGTAAGATCCTAGCATGTGTATTATGACCCAGAAGCTTTATTAGGTTTTATATTATGCAACTGTTTTTCTATATCTCCTGTAGTTATTGTAAGATCCTCCAACCCATCAACTGCCATGGCATAACTTTCAGTTGTTTCTAATGCACCAGAGTTCTCTTTAGTAAAGACTAATGATAATTGTTTGCTTAGGGATTCCACTATATCACAATCATGGACCACCATTTTACCATCTACCTCCAGTGGCCCTACACTACACTTTTTAGACATTTTAGGCTTTCACATCTTGTCTTTTAAATGCCCCAACACACCTAACTATATTTCTAGCTATTCTATACGATTCTCGATTTGCCTCAAAGTTAACATGTTTTAGTTTCTTAATTGCCTGCTTGTTTGAGTCCAGTAAATGTTTTATTTCCTTGGTCAGCCATGAAGAGTGCTTAACCTTGTTTAATTTAATTTGCCTATTGGGAATAAACCTATCCTGCCCTTGAAACAGTTTGTCTTTTACTATTCACCACATTTCATAAGATTCTAAACCCATCGATAACTCTTCCGAAGGAATTTCACTCAGGAATTTCTGGAATTCATTGCAAAATAAAATTCCATGTTTTATTGATTCCAACTTCCAACTTCCAACGTATCAGGAAAAATGGTAAAATGTTGTGATCACTATTATTGAAGGTCTGTCCTATGTTCACATTCTGCACAATTTTTAAAAAAATAATTTGTATGCATCAGATCTAACCAGGTACAAGGGCTAGGCCAGATCAACCTGAATGATGCCCTCTACTTAGTCGTTCACACATAATTTATATCTGAACACTTTATGACTTTATGACAACTCCGGAATACCTCATCTGTTACTCGTACTCCATCCAGAACACTTCAGGTGTCACACGGCACCAACACCAGAACACTTCAGCTGTTACAAGCTATACCCTCCAGAACACTTCAAGTGTCACATGGCATCAACACCAGAACGCTTCAGCTGCTACACGTTACACCCTCCAGAACACCTCAGATGTCACACGGCACCAACTCCAGAACACGTCAGGTGGCCTGTATCTCTCACTGCAGAACAAGTCATCTGTCGCAAGTTGCCTACTCCAGAATGCTTCAGCTACCAAACATTGCTCACTCCAGGACGCTTCAGCTGGCGGATATCACTCACTCCAGAACATGTCAGCTGGCACAGATCACCAGCTCCAGAGCACGTCAGCTGCCACGGGCCAACAGCTCCAGAGCACGTCAGCTGCCACGGGCCAACAGCTCCAGAGCATGTCAGCTGCCACGGGTCACCAGCTCCAGAGCACGTTAGCTCGCACGTGTCACCAGCTCCAGAACACGTTAGCTGGCACTGGTCACCAGCTCCATAGCACGTCAGCTGCCACGGGTCAACAGCTCCAAAGCATGTCAGCTGCCACGGGTCAACAGCTCCAGAACACGTTAGCTGGCACGTGTCACCAGCTCCAGAACACGTTAGCTGGCACTGGTCACCAGCTCCAGAACACGTTAGCTGGCACTGGTCACCAGCTCCAGAGCACGTTAGCTGGCACTGGTCACCAGCTCCAGAGCACGTTAGCTGGCACGTGTCACCAGCTCCAGAACACGTTAGCTGGCACTGGTCACCAGCTCCAGAGCACGTTAGCTGGCACGTGTCACCAGCTCCAGAGCACGTTAGCTGGCACGTGTCACCAGCTCCAGAGCACGTTAGCTGGCACGTGTCACCAGCTCCAGAGCACGTTAGCTGGCACTGGTCACCAGCTCCAGAGCACGTTAGCTGGCACTGGTCACCAGCTCCAGAGCACGTTAGCTGGCACGTGTCACCAGCTCCAGAACACGTTAGCTGGCACTGGTCACCAGCTCCAGAGCACGTTAGCTGGCACGTGTCACCAGCTCCAGAATACGTTAGCTGGCACTGGTAATCAGCTCCAGAACACGTTAGCTGGCACTGGTCACCAGCTCCAGAGCATGTCAGCTGGCACGGGTCACCAGCAGTGACGCAGCTATAATTTTCTTAATGGGTGCAACCCCAAAAATGTCACGAAACAGGGACCACCATTGGCGTGCGAAGCGCCCCGAAGGTGTATGATTTGGCTTGGTGGAAATTCCAAAATGTATTGTTTTATCTGCGTATTTTTGGTTGTCGAGGGGAGGCCCAGGCCCAGGGCTAAAAAAAACCTTTTTGTGGTCGCCGACGAAATTCAATTCTGGGAAATTGGTCGCCGATCAGGAACGGGTCCAATGGGGAGGGGGAGGAAGTGGCGGCCCTCCATCGGGATTGGACAACATCAAATTTCCATAACGTGCTTTTTTCGTTTTCTCCTTTTTGAAAATTTTTCTGCCTTCCAGCTTTTCATCGATTTTTTCCTCAGCAATAGGTGTCGCTTCGCACCCTGAATAAATTGTGGCGCGCTAAAAGGAGTGTCCTGCCGATAGGAACCTCTAAATCCGTCACCGTCGCATGCAAGGAAGAGACTGAGAGACTGTCTGTAAACCATTTGTCATGGACTGTGCAGATGAGCAAAGTCGCTCGGAGACAGTGGGGGATGAACAAAATTTGCTCGAAGATAGCTAAGGATGACACGATCTGGAGTTTGGCACATAAAGATGAAAAATCCCAAGCGATATTTGGCAATCTGACATCAATTGCTCGCAATCTTCCATCGTGTATATAAGAGATGAAATGTCGAGTCCCATATGAATACTCAGAATTCCGATTAACTGTTATCTACATCATGTTGCTCACAAAACAACGAACATTTATTCATTGCTGACAGGTACAGTACTTCTATACGTGGATGGTAGTAACTGAACCAACTAGGAGGCATAAGCCCCTTTGTTTAAGATCTTCTTAAGCACATTTCTCAGCTGGGTACATTTTGTGGAATAAACATGAAAACACGCTGATATGAATGGTATCCTGGTCCAAATGAATGTCGGTGGTGCATTTCTAAATAGCGTCCTTCAGGAAGAATGATTTTTGTAGACAATATAAGATAAGGCGCAACTGATATCAACATCTACACCATTGCCTATCAGTTTTATCCGCGGCAGTGGCCGCCTCATAGCCACGGCAGTGGCCGTCTCACAAGTGCGGCAGTGGTTACACCACAGCCGTCACAGTGGCCACCTCACAGGTGCGACAGCGGTTTCCTCACAGCCATGACAGCGGCGACCTCACGGCCATGACAACGACTGCCTCACAGTCCTGACAACGGCCGCCTCACAGCCGTGCCAGCGGCCGCCTCACAGTCGCAGTATGGCCGCCTCACAGCCGTGACAGCGGCCGCCTCACAGCCATAGCAGAGGACACCTCACAGCCGTAACAGCGGCCGCCTCACAGCACCAGCAGAGGCCACCTCACAGCCACAGCAGAGGTCGCCTCACAGCCGTGACAGCGGCCGCCTCACAGGTACGGCAGTGGCCGCCTCCAATAGTCATCACAAGCATCACAAGTAGTTATTTCTACTTCATCATATCTCGAAAGACGAAAACTATGCTAAGCTCTAAAGATCCCTGGACGACTTGTGGTGGGAGATCACAGTTTCTTCCATCGCCCCCCCCCAATGCTTGTGAAGATAAAATTGTTCAAGCGAGGGTTTCTTTGCAGCACTCTGTATGTGATAGTCTGTGTGTGCCACGTCACGGGCCCACGGCAGGGGCGTTCCGCCGAACAATCAACTGATGTGAGACGTTTTGGTGGTCAGCACGTGGTTAAGCCAAACATGGCTGTATCTGTGCTTGCCACACTTTCAACCACACCCTCGGCGAGATAAGCCACAGATGCACACCAGTGCCGACACTTGCACTGCGAGCGCAGCAGTTTCTTCAGGACGTGGTAAGCGGCGCGGACGGACTCTGGTGGCACGGTGTTGAGAGTCAACACGCTAATGTGCAGGCGAGACGCAGCTGCCAGTGCAGTGCCGACGACGCTCTAGGTCGGCGACTCCCGGATGGCGCGCAGGTCACTGACTATGCGGATGTAAATCTTGTAGGATCACTTCTTGATATTGTTGTACTTTGGAGCAGCCGAGCAAATCCATGCTCATAGTTCGGTTCTTGCAATGCGGAGTCAGTATCAAGGTGAAGGCCGACATCCCCTTAGCTTGATAAAAGAGAAAAGGGTTCACACAAAACGCCATGCATGCGGGGACTTTTATTAATAGGTGACGGTGGGTAACTGAGATCAACGCTAATAATGCGAAGTTGAAGTGAAACATTTGGTCGGCCATAAGATATCAAGATATTGCGCCAACGATCCAAGTCTTGCACCATGTTATTGTCCCACTCAGTCGAACATGGAAGGATATGCAATCGATAGTGATCAGAAAAGGGGTGTATAGTTATACCACCAGATTAGTGACAGCTATGTTTGGAAAAATAGGATATTCCTGTATTTGCGACATCCAGAACATTATCCTCTTGAGGAAATCTTCCTCATTGTATCCCTTGGAGGTTCGATGGTGCCGTTAGACTATGAACTGTTCTGTGATGTGCTCAAGATTCACTGGAAAGTGTAGGGCGATATTCCGATGTCATTGACTGGAATAATAATATCCTCTCGCTGCATGACCTCTGCAGTCGATGCGCCCCTAAAGCCCCAATAACAATATCCTCTCCATATTCAATTACCTATAGTCCTCCGCTAGAAATTTAGGAAAAAAATTACCCATACATTTTCCTCTCCACATCCAGGATTACAAAATACAAATCCAACCGTGGTGACTGCTGACATGCAATCTGTCCAACCACAATTGGAAAAATGTTCCTGTGCTGGATGTTTGTCATCCAAAACACTATCATCCATGAAAAAGCATGGTCTTTTGGCCACAAGATTGGAGATGTTTGAAAATTACTGCAAACTTCCTCCTGTTTTATACATGCCCGAGCTAACTGGCCAAATACAAAAAGGAGTTTATGGTTCAAAAAGACAAAATTGTAACTTTGGAATGGAAAGCCAAGTATTGTGCTCTCGAAATGCAACAGTAAAAAACAAATTGAGCCATGTTCAACATTCCTTTCTTTGAAACTAAAGAATTCCACCTGAATTTTGGCATACAGCACCAAACATACTGCATATATGCAAATATGTTACAGCTGATGATAGCTCTATTGAAGGGAAATGTATTATCCAAATTTTACTCGTTTTCAGTTTTTGCCATATGTTGAACCAAGTTGAAAAATGCACATTATCCTGGACATATCTAGCATAGTTCCAGAAAAAAACAAAAATATAATGGTACATATCCAGGGATATTTGGCAAAAAGGATGCTTGAACCCAGCATCATTTTTTCAAGCATAACTCAACACATCTGTACATGTTCCATAATGTTTCTACAGTGCCCACAAATTCTGGCACAATTATTATAGTTTCAAATCTGACATAATAACATGCATGTATTCATTTTGCACTAAATTGGGATGCCAAAGACAGATATCCTCGCCAGAGTAGAAAAAGACCATCTGTCCTAGATACATCCTATTCTAGATATATGGATGAAACCCATCCATAGAAAGGTACCAGCATTGTGCTGTAATATTCATGCATATTAGCATTGCAGCTTATTCTTTAACAAAGCATTGTAAATGGCTCATCAAATTTTGATATGGCAAGCTGGATGGCAAAGAAGAGCAAAGCATTAAGACCAATTATGAGCATCAGTTTTATATTTAAATATTCTTACATATATCTTTAACTAAACCTTTTCCACTTGCCATCTTCAGAACTTCAGTAATTTGCAGGTTGGACTGCATGCAAGACGTGCTAATCAGTAATCAGATATTTTCATCTGTAAAGCAGGTGTTAGGATAGGATATCCTAGGTTGCGGTTTTTAATTTAATTAACTAAAAAGTATGAGTTGATATTCTTGCCACAAAAGGTAGCAAATTTTTGACTTCAGGTATTTGTTAATTGTTGCATTTACTTTTCCAATGGTTTATTAACATGGTTAACATGATGTGGCCACTCATTTTCTCAGAAAATGATTACTTTTTCAATTGACAGGGAAAAGAACACCTGAAATGGGACTTCGAGTTGAGTAATGTTGGCATTTCAAGAACCAAATTGTATTAAATTGCACTTTTTGGTACATTTTGAATTCCTGCAATTTATTTTTCAAATGCAATGTTTATGTAGGTGGATAGCATTGTGTGACCACTCATTTCCTCTGCAAATGCATATTTTTCAGTTGGCAGGCAAAATAACACCAAAAAACAGGCTGGAGTTTGATAACATAGCATAAAAATAATGTTCAAGAGTAAGCAAAAATGTAGCACAGCGTAACCTAAACTTGCATGCAGGAAAATAAATTCCTGAAGAAATGGAAAATTTCCCATTTACTTCTGAAGAATTTTAAACTTAAAAACCTTACATTGCAGAGCCTAGTTAACTAGGTTAACAGATTAAATTAAACCTGTTTTGAAAAAGAGAGCACTTTTTTGTGAACAAAATCTACAAAAAATGGGAAGTTTTTTCCAACTGAAGAGAAAAGCCTAGCCTAACCTAACCAAACCTAACTCCATTTTTGCTTTGTGGGGTAAAATGTGTGTACAATTTGTCTCCTGGATACCTTGAAGTGCAATAATACACAAAATTGTGAGATCATGTTTTTGAACATGATTAAGACAAGCTCCTGTGTAGGTAGGTACCTAGGTATGTATGTAGGTGGATAGGTACCAAGGTAGGTACATTCCTAGGTAAAAGGATATGGCCATGTGTAGCATTGTCCAGAGTGTAAATGTTGGGAGGAATCTACATAATAAATCATATGGCATTTCAAGACATAAATATTGTAAAAACATGTTCCTTGATATCATTAAGATGCTGTGGGATGTGGCCTACCTAACCACTTATTACCAGCACAAGTGCATAGGCACTTTCCAGTTGGTATCCAATATTATACCAAAATATTGAGGTAGGTACCTAGGTATGTATGTAGGTGGATAGGTACCTAGGTAGGTACATTCCTAGGTAAAAGGATATGGCCATGTGTAGCATTGTCCAGAGTGTAAATGTTGGGAGGAATCTACATAATATGTTATATGGCATTTCAAGACCTAAATATTGTAAAAACATGTTCCTTGATATGATTAAGATGCTGTGGGATGTGACCTACCTAGCCACTTATTGCCAGCACAAGAGCATAGGCACTTTCCAGTTGGTATGCAATATAATACCAAAATATTGGTATTTGAGTGGGGTAGCATAATGAAGAATAATGTACAATGCAAATAATGTCTAATGTAACCTAGTTAGCTTGGGGAATTTGTAATGCCTTAGACCTGATGTGTCTCATATCTTTCTTAATATAATATAGCAGAGCTAAACGCTTTTTCTTCGGGACAAGAGAAACCGAAGTTCTTCCGCACAAATAAAGAGCAAAAAAAGGTGTGGTATTTTGAATGGGAATGAATGGTCCCATTGTCTTAACGCTGACCGTAACGATCGCACGATGGGTCCGTACTACCGACTGTAACGACAGCACGCACGGTCTGTACCAGCGTAGTAGCGAGCGTACGTATGAACGGTCTATCTACCGTTCTGCAGTGGAACGTGCATACTTTCTGTACGTACGGGCGGTGCAGGCTGGGGTGGAGTGGAGGCTGATTGTGACCTCATTTGACCCTGCAGGCATTGACCTGGGGTCATGAAATGTATACTGCAGCGAGTTCACTACAGCCGTAATTCTGCCAAATTGTGTGCTTCTAGTTTCACTCATGCTCCTCATGTTTGTTCTTGGTGTGCTTGTGGATGTTCTGCTCGGCTCCTGAACACGAACATCCTTTGTGGCCACAAAACGCTTCCCCTTATTATTATTTTTCCGGCTTGCATCCTTCCCCTGTCATTTTAACATTTTGCTGGTTTTCATCTTTTACAAATAGTCCACGCCTGGATATCTAACTACGCACCTATCTCGTAAATGGCAATATTAATTCAAGCAGTTCAGCAATCAATTCACAAAGACACGACATTAATCCGCCACCACGGTTGGGCACAATTACCCATAGACCAATTTTCGAACGAACGACTGAACAAGTCACCAAGAGTTGCCTGATTTCAAATTCCATATTTATAGCTAGATTTCTAGGCGACGACCACGACAACCATTTGGTCTCCGTCCCGACGGCGCTTTTGGCGACCACGGTATGCCATTGGTTTAGCATTGTGGTTGTCTGGAAAGCGCCGTCCTGTGCCGACGTGAGATTCTAGTATAAACGTGGTAGGCAAGAGGTACGGGATATTTGGTTTAATTCGCGGTACGGTCCTAGTATACTTTTCATCTGGAAAAAGATCAGTGCTGCTAAATACCAATTACTGATATATCGACGAATTATGTCCTTCATGGCTAAAATCTTGACGGACGTATCAAAACAAAATTCTGGTTTCGGTCGCCACTGAAGCCTGGTAAGCCAGCATCTGGTCGCCGACGCTATCGCTAGGACGGCGCTTATTTTGAGCCCTGCCCAGGCCACGGAGCCTGTCCCTTGGCTGCGCCTCTAGGCATCAGTTCCAGAGTACGTTAGTTGCCACACGTTGCTGACTTCAGAGTATTTGAGCTGTCGCACGACACCCACTTCAAAGCGCGTCAGTTGTCAGCCATCACCAACTGAACTGTTCGCATTCCAATCCATCACCCATTCTAGAGCATGTCAGTCATCATATGCCACTAACTTCAGAACATGTTAACTGTTTGCCTCCTATGGTCTTCAACACACGTCAGTTATCTGCTGTATCAGCGTAATCTGCAGGATGCTGTTTTCTGTTACTTACTAAGCGTGGAAGGAATCTGTTATTTTTGCTACTCTTTTGCTGCAGTCCGGTGCGTGCTGCAGCTATACTTCCGGGCAGTCTACTGTGTTCTGTAGTTCTGTTTTTCGATATTGTGATCAGATGTTTGTGCTGTTGGATCCTGCTTTGTTTGACGAGTCTAACTGAACATGCATTTGTCAGCATGCGGAATGTCGTCGATGGCACCGCCGTAGTGAGGGGTACAGTAGTCTACAGCGGTCAGTTAGGTGGCAAGCAACTGACCGCCCGATGGACCGCGTGATTAGGCGAGACTGTTCCCCCAGAACATGAGGCGAGACTGTTCCCCCAGAATATGAGGCGAGACTGTTCCCCCAGAACATTAGGCGAGACTGTTCCCCCAGAACATTAGGCGAGACTGTTCCCCCAGAACATTAGGCGAGACTGTTCCCCCAGAACATTAGGCGAGACTGTTCCCCCAGAACATTAGGCGAGACTGTTCCCCCAGAACATTAGGCGAGACTGTTCCCCAGAACATTAGGCGAGACTGTTCCCCCAGAACATGAGGCGAGACTGTTCCCCCAGAACATTAGGCGAGCTGTTCCCCCAGAACATTAGGCGAGACTGTTCCCCCAGAACATGAGGCGAGACTGTTCCCCCAGAACATTAGGCGAGACTGTTCCCCCAGAACGCTGTCAATTACTGATTAATGACGTTTCCAACGGCACGCAAGGTCCAATGTCTGCTAGCTTTCCATCGACCTAAATAATGTAATGCATATGATACGTTACGTACTAGATGATCGAAGCAATGTTTCAAGTCTGTTAGACGACACCCGTTAACACAATAAAGAGGAGTTAAAATTTGCTCAAAGTTTAAAAGCAATCACATCATGTCAAGTCAGGAATTCCCACTTCAAATTTGTGTAATTTGATCAGCGGATTTCTTGGTAAATCTTACTTGGAAGTTTCAATGATTGCTAACTTGGAAGCCTTCTGGAAATAATCCGAACTTCGGACTCTGGGATTGAATCCGTTTATCGAGCGCAAAATCTAATCCCTTCCCGCTCAAGTTTCGAAGTAAATGGATTTGGTTTCCCTGATGGTGAGCACAGTTCTTACATCGATGAGTTCTGAGTTGACAGACTGGCCAGTTGAAAGAGCGTCCTGGTCAGACGATGATAACTACACTTCTCGTGTTTCTGGGAGCATGTTCCTTTTTATCTCGACATGCAAGTGATAGATTGGAGATAAATTTTATAAAGCTGGACTTTTTCGTGATATTACATGTCAAGTAGCAATAATGGCCTAGTCCAGTTCAATGCCGGTAACTCAAGGAAGACCGTTTAAAGGTTTGAACTTATGCTAACACTTATGGCAGGCACTTCGATCGTGGCAAAATCTGTTCGGCGGATCGCAGTTCTAATGATTTTTCCACATTAAAACGTACGCGATCTAGGCCAATTGAACGTAGATAAAGTGAGGTTGTAATTTAAGCGTGACTTTGTGCTGATATTTTCCCGTAATAGCCACCATAGAATATAGTTATTATAATAACGGGTTTTAGAAAAGCGTTATTTTGCATCGCAAGTACTCCTACTTCCTAGATCACATGTGTACATTAGCAAGTGCCCGAAAGAAATCGAAGAAACATGATGCTTACTTCTAACCTGTCCGGCTAGACTTTTATTCATTTTGCAGCATTATATCGAATCGTTAGCGGCTGGATCCCATGTGAAAGCGGACATTCCATATTCCGACATTTAAAAAATTCATACTGATGTTGCGGAGAGCTGTACTGAGCATTGTCGAATTGCCTGTACATGTACATTACAATGTCCATTAAAATAATTAAGGTGCCTCGCATTGCTTAATTATTTAACTGAGTTTCGCAGGCTAAGCGCTTTCGAACCTTGTAATCAATGGATAACTTTTTGTTTCTTTTTTTAGTTAATATAGCATGTCGAAATTTTTTAATGCCTGGAATGTGCGAAGAGCATGCTCCGTACATATATATATATATATATATATATATATATATATATATATATATATATATATATCCAGTTTTATATCGTTAGTCCACATTCGTCCCTGTCCTGCTACCTTGTCTTCTCCATGGTAAATTACTCTACAGACTATACAGTTTTTCCCACAGTGACTTACCCGTGGCTGTCTCCCATCCGTTAGCTGCTTTGTTTTTGTTTCTGTGTACCAGGATGTCCATCAGATTATTGCCCCTTTTATATGAAGTAAACATCTTGACATCGAACACTTCCTTCAAATGATGTGAACGTTCCATGACATTGTGTAGAATATACATGTTACTTGACCTAACCGCATGTTATTATTGACTTATATTTTAACACAGAATGCTTATTAGGTGTGCTTTATAATTTTTGGTGTTCAAGATTTTCCGCAAATTCCATTTTTCTCACCCAATATGGTAATATACGCAGAGATTTACCTGACCTCAGGTCAGTAGCCTGGAACTCATCACAATTCCAGATAGCAGATAGTTCTCTTGATGAAAGAACAGCATGCTCTGTGTTTGGTACTTATATGTTGCAAATAATCCGAATGGCGGCACTTGATGATTTTGGAGCACTGCTCCCTTTGCCCCGTCCGAGGTCAATGCCCTCTGATAACCTGTATCATATGAGCGGGATATGCAATGCAGATATATAAAAAAGGCATTGCAAATGTAGTGTCTCTGCGTCTACGCATTCAGTAGCTATTCCGGAAATACTTGGGTGGTGGTGATGGGGGCTCTTGAGAGTCTCCCTTCCCCTTTCCCAAGGGGGTTAATGGATCTGCCCAGAGTTTGGTCGGAGAGCGCTGGGGTGCTGCAGCTTTTTACTGGTCTGGCCACGGTCTGCTGCTCTGCTTTGTGGTGACTCGTGCGCGCTAACAAACAGGCTAAACAAACGCCAGCCACCAAACATAGGCTCATATTGTCCTTAGTTTGCAGTTCTAGGAAGCTCTGGTCAGTGTGGTTCAGTATCTACAACTTCAGACAGACTGGCAGGCACTACACTGATCCAGTATATCAGCACTAACCAACGCGTGGGAACCTACTAGGAGCTCCTCACTTGTGCACTTTATTTTATGCAAAGGATCTGATTTGATGGTAACACTGAGAACGAAAGTGGCAGTAAGTGGCAGAAAGATGTAGTGCTGAGTAGAAAAACCAACAACATAACACTGGGAAGCACCGCCGGATTGACTGCGACTCGAAGTTATGACTTGTTTTATTGATAAAGGCGTTTCGGCCTGCTCAGGCCATTTCGTGCCGTGAAATGTGGTAAAAAGAATGTTATGCGCGAAAAGTGAGTTGATAAATTTTCAACAGGAACAGGAGTTTTTTCCCAGGATTACGAAACGTATTTTAAGAAGAGTTGGGTGGTCATCCCCCAAGAGTGAGGATACAAAAGAAATGTGGCATGTGTGGCAGCAATCGGTAGGTGTTTTCGAGGGCCATGGTACTTGTGGCAATGAAGGAGAAGATGTGCAACTGCAATATGAATATTGCTTGATAGACATGAAGGCCGAGGTGAAGGAGAATAAATAAACTGATGAGTGAGGAAAGCATGACCAATGTGGAGTACCGAAATAACTTTTTTTTCGTGACGGTTGGTTTGGAATGATGACATCCGGTGATCAATAACATACTTGATGAGTTTTAATTGTGTATGGTTTGTGTTTTCAATCCATTGTGGGATCCTAAAGTGCCGAATACTCTGTTGTCGAATTGGTGATTTGATGGCTTCGGAATGTGGTGAATTTCTGTAATGTGCGGTAGCTGTATCGATTCCTTTGCTTCTGCTGGGTATGTTTGCTTCTTCGCTTCCTGGGATGCCACATTGGCTCGGCACCCACAGGAAACGGACCATCACACCCATCAGATGAAGTGTTTCAGAAATGAAAATATGGCAACAATGCGAAAAAGAAAGTGAAAAAGTGAGTGAAGAACAGATTTGGAGTCGGAACAAATGACGACACTGCGGATGGGGTGACAAATTGAACGATTGCGGACATGACGAGGGGCAATGAGAATGGCGTGTAATTCGGCGATGAAAATGGAAGTTTCGTTTGGCAAGCGATGTTGTTTTGTGTAAGTTGCCCTACACTTCTTTTGCCGGTCCTGCGCCGCCGGAGGCGGTCCAGCGCTGGTCCGCCGTTGCCGGCGGACGGACTAGCACTGTCGGCGTACAGTCCAGCGCTGCCGGTGGACGGTGCAGCGCTACCAGCGGGCGATCCAGTGCTACCGGTGGACGGTTTACCGCTGCTGGCAGACAGTCCAGAGTTGCGGCGGATGATCCACCGTTGCCGGCGGACGGTCCAGCGCCAACGGCGGACGGTCCACTGCTGCCAGCGGACGGTACAGCGCGGACGGTGGACTCTTCACCGCTGTCGGCGGACGGTCCACTGCTGCCAGCGAACGGTACAGCGCGGACGGTGGACGGTTTAGCGCTGTCGGTGGACTCTTCACCGCTGCCGGCGGACTCTTCACCGCTGCCGGCGGACTCTTCACCGCTGTCGGCGGACTCTTCACCGCTGTCGGCGGACGGCACAGAGTTGCCGGCGTAAATAAAAAGTAAATTGTTGTCTTGAAAAGCAGGTTACATTAGCTTAGGTTAGATTGAGTTAGGTTTTTTACCTTGTAAAATTTCAAGAAAATAAATTGTTCCAAAATTTCTCAACCTTTTTTTGTATTTGGTTTCTCAAGAGGGTTAGGTTAGGTTATGACACCTATTTTACTTTTTAAACATTACTTTTTATCCTATGCTATCTAACCCAAAGCCCTTTTTTGGTGCTATTTTGCCCATAAACTGAAAAGTAAGCATTTGCACAGGAAATGACTGGTCCCATCATCTTAGTCACCCTCAAAAACATTATATTGAACGGATGGATTCCAATAATTAAAAACAACACCTTAAGCACAAATTTACCAGTTTGTCTACTGTTATCACCGCACTGCATGCCAGACTGCAAATTATGGCAAATGGCTCAACGAGGTTATGTTAGGGTAGGTTTTCTGTTATTTGGAAAATGTTAGGACGAAAAATTGTTCAAAATTTTTCCAATATTCTTTTATCCAAAGGCATGTTGGCTAGGTTATGCTAGATGATGTGGCATTTCCATAATATTTTTAAAACATTATTTTATGCTAATTAACTCAAAGCCCGTTTTTTTGGTAATGTTTTGCTCACAAACTGAAAAGTAAGAATTTTCACAGAAAATGAGTGGTCCCATGATCTTAATCACCTTCAAAAACATTGCATTGGAAGGGTACATTTCATGAATTCATCAAACATCCTAAAGCACAAATTTACCAGTTTGTCTACGGTTATCAACGCGACGCATGCCTGACTGCAAAGTATGGCAAATGGCTCGACGAGGCGCACCAACAGCGAAAAAAAATCCGCATCGAAACGCATTGGCAGGGCAAAAATCTGCACCAGGGAGATTTAATGCACGCACGAAATGCAAAACAAAACGATGAGGGAAGAAAATTAAGAGGCTTAGGCAAGCGCCTTTTCTGCATGGATACATTATCCAAATCGAATCAATACAAACATGCACATACGGCATGATTAATGCACAAACAAATTCCTGCACTCCCCATCCTGCTATTTCCAACCTCATGGTACACTGAACTAAATTTTGAAACAGGGGATTTTTCTTTGTGCGGTAGGTAAGCAAATTTGGCAGCTATCGACTGAGAGAAATGTGGCGCACTGTTTGTTTCAAGTTTTTTTTCTCTAATTATCATCATTTTCTTCTTGTGATCTTCGAAGTCACATGTGAATTGTTAGTGGCTTATCGGTCCGCTCGCACCAGTTACCCGTCCTCGCACCAGCTGCACTGCTGGCTGCCAGCCCCGCACCGACGAGATTTCGTCGAAGGTGTCATACTTTGCAGTCTGGGCTGTATGTTGTAGGCCAAACACCGAGAATGTGATCAGAATATAGATGTACGTGTAATGCCAACATGCAACGGGTTATAGGAAAATATGAGCGAAGCATCAAAATAGGCTTGGACACTTAAAAGGATATGATACGCGAACAAAATCTCGGACTAACCTTCGAACACGTCAGTCGCCGAGCAGAAGACGGAAGTGCTTTCCGCGCATGTGCACCAGCGATTTGACTGATATATAGTGGTAGACAATGGTAGTTTGATCTCGTTGTCATTGCAACATGAATAACCCACAAATTAATAGAGTCTAAATCTGAACTTGAACAACAGTTTCAAACCATAGCTTAAATGCTATAATGCGAAAATAGATCGGAGCTTCTAGCTTAATCGTAGGACGTTTAGCAAGCTACAAAGCGTGGCTGTATTATGCTGGAACTTCACCACCGTAACACTGGTTATAGCGGGGTGTTTTAAAAATGCGCACATATTGCTCGTTATACCTAGGTAACTCTACCCTGGAGAGTTCGCGAAGGTGGTTCTGTCTGGTTGTCGCTTACCCAAAATAACATAGTTACTACACACATCATGGTTAGCTTGCATGGTTAATATTTCTTACCCTTTTTCTATAATAACCGTTGTCGAATAACTATCCCGTTATATTCCCATTATGAGAAAAAAAGCGTAAAATAACCTTATGCTCATGTTAAAACAAAGAAATATATCCAAATTCGCACTGTAAAAATTTCGGCCATGGCCCTTCCTCAACAGTAAACATTTTGCTACAAAAGCCACAAAAACACACACGCCAAGTGCACCTCGTGACACCGCACAGTGAATCGCCTTCATTTTACATATCACAATATCTACGAGTGTGTAGATACACACTCGTAAAATACATACACACATTAGCATAAGCCAACATCAAGGTGTCTGATCCGTGTGTGTATGTATGTACACCTTTTTGCATGCAAGTTTGAACAAACTGCACGGATTTCAGTATTAAGCGCATCCAATTTCGGCGTTTCAGCACGTTGCGTCCGAATATGACACAAGACGGAGAAATTCGGCCGGGCAGAGGGCATTTAAAAAATAGTGCACTCAATTTCGGCACAGTGCATTATAATTCAGGGAAATGAGCATGGTATTCGGCATGCAGGGTTGTTTCAGCACGGCAACAACCGATTTCGGCTTTGTGCAACCAAATTCGACGCACAAATTACGGTTCAAAAATGAAAACTGGTCAACATAAACGCATCTGCGTATTACCTCTAATACTAGTTGGCTTTTTACGATAGCGGCTTCCTTCTACATATTCTGATGCGTCAACTCGTTATTCAGGTACTGCGATACTGAACCGAACACTACTGACTAGAGGGTGGTTTTAACCCCCTCACACACCCTCGTTTTATATCCGGACGTGATGTCTAAGGAAACACCCACTGGCCGCTATCGTATTATGTACATAAAACGTTAAAATTTGGTCTCTTATGGGTTCAATATGTATCCATTGTCCAATAAAGTCTTTAAAGACAATTTGGTCCTTTATTGTATTTCTATGTTGTGTAAAAAGTAGCATTGCTGGCTGCGTTGAAACCGTATGCACTTTAAACTTGTGCATATGTAACAATATTCAGATATGCAAATAACACGTATTTGAAAATGTCATTAATTTCGCATGAACGTCTTACAACGAAGGGTACAAACAGCGAAGTGCCCGCAATGAAGGGCACATACCGCGCACTTACACGCCAGAGCACAGGGTGTACATCAAAGTTACCTAGTCCGTGGGCGACAGTCACTGAGTCGATAATGTTCTCACGGGCTGCGCAGACCGGCAGGAAGTACCCAGAAAGATGAGCATTGATGATTGCCCATCTTTCCCCAATTCGGTTGGGTTCCTGTACCGCCTCCTCGCACGTCCTTCGCCACGTGGCATGACGACGTCTAGACGAGCTGTGACCTCCTGACCTCATGGTTGCAGCATGCTCGGCTTGAAATAAATATTACTGGCTTCTGATTGGTTGAATGCGTTACCATGCCGAGACGCGCCGCTTAGCAACTACCCGCTGGCCAATGTCGCATTATGTATTGGATATACAATTACATACACGAAACGTCAAAAAATGCCTCTCTGTTGGACAATTGATACATATTTAGCCAAATATGACAAAAACAAGTCTCATAGCGGAGTATTTTCCGCGTCGAACTTGCTTGCACTATGCCGAAATTCATCGCACTGTCACTGAATTATCAACACATGCCGAAATATTCACTGCAAATCTGAATTCGAATGCAGTTCTGTCGAAATAGGTTGCACCAGTACCAAAATGAATGCTGCTGGGCCGAAGGTGGAGCTGTGATTTGTAAATTGGATGCGCTACGCCGAACTGTCGAAAATGGATGGGCTTATCACTGAAATTGATGCACAAGCGGCGAAATTGGACGCAAAAAGGTGTAAAGAAGCACCCACTGGCCGCTATCGTATTTTCTACATAAAACGTGAAAATTTGGTCGTTTGTTTGACAATATGTATTTCTGTGTTGTGTAAAAAATAACAAGTACGCACAAGCACGTTAAGCTTGTGCATATGTAGAAATATCCAGATATACAAATAACATGTATGTGAAAATGTAATTAACTTCGCATGAACATCTTACAACGAGGGGTACAAACAGCGAAATGCTCGCAATGAAGGGCACATACCGTGCACCTACACGCCAGAGCACAGGGTGTACATCAAAGTCACTTAGTCACTTAGTCGATAATGTTCTCACGGGCTGCGCAGGCCGGCAGGAAGTACCCAGAAAGATGAGCATTGATGATTGCCCATCTTTCCCCTTCGGCTGGGTTCCTGTACCGCCTCCTCGCACGTCCTTTGCCACGTGGCACGACGTCAAGACGAGCTGTGACCTCCTGACCTTGTGGTTGCGACATGCTCGGCTTGAAATAAATAGTACTGGCTTCGTCAAAATTTCCCCTTATTGGACAATGGGTACATATTTATCCAAATATGAAAAACCAAGTTTCATAGCGGGAGTATTTTCCGCGTCGAACTTGCCTGCACTCTGCCGAAATTCATCGCACTATCACTGAATTATCCACACATGTCGAAATATTCACTGCAAATCTGAATTCGAATGCAGTTCTGCCGAAATAGGTTCCACTAGTACCAAAATGAATGCTGCTGGGCCGAAGGTGGAGCTGTGATTTGTAAATTGGATGCGCTATGCCGAACTGTCGAAAATGGATGGTCTTATCGCTGAAATTGATGCACAGGCGGCGAAATTGGACGCAAAAAGGTGTATACATATTTATGGGTCTCAAGTTGGCACATGCATACACACACGGATCATACACCTTGATGTGGGCTTATGCTAATGTGTGTATGTATTTTACGAGTATGTAGATATTGCGATATGTAAAATGAAGGCGATTCACTGTGCGGTGTCACGAGGTGCACTTGGCGTTTGTTTTTGTGGCTTTTGTAGCAAAATGTTTACTGTTGAGGAAGGCCCGTGTTCGACATATATACAGTGCGAATTTGGATCTAATTTTTGTTTTAATATGAGCATGAGGTTATTTTACGCCTTTTTCTCACTCATAATCATGCTCAATGCAGCACTGCACCTAATCAAACAAGTAGAAACATCATTCCCATTTTGTGGTATATCCCGTTAAAGTTAGTCAGATATTTTCTTGTGATTAAATAGCTAGGCTGCCGAGTACCGGAGCACCAGCTGCTCTGTAGGCGTGGCAGCCGTGTCCGTTTGCTGACTGTTTCTTATGCTGCCTGGACAGCAGCGGAAGCTCGGCGATGCCTGCTGCCCGATGGAGCGTGCACATTTTCCGATGGAGTAACTCCAAACTTTTTCCTTCAAATATATTGCTACATATTGTGAAATATGATGTCGTCCCAAGAACCAACAGACAACATGGCGATGAGATGAATACCTTTTTCTAAAAATAAGCTACATTCGAGCATTAATTTATGCACATAAATACGGTGTGCTCTCGATATATGGTGGCCCATAAATCCAGGCCTGTGTGCCTTACTTGGTTGAGCCATGCGATTAAATATAATATTATAATAAAGTTTCATTTTCTCATTTGAGAAGGAAACCGTGATGTCTTCCTCTCAAACCACTAAGCCCCTCAACGTTTTCCCCTGGAGCGTTGACCTGCCCGGGTGATGTGATCCACATAGTGGCTCAGATGAGAACAACAGTGCCTCCCGCCGCCGGGCAAGCACTTCGTCGATGAATTGGACGCCAGCATTAGCAGCCGGCAGAGCCGACTAGTGACGGTGCCGCGCCGTACGTGAGGTGCCGTCAGTGCCGTCAGCTGGCTTACCAGTCGCACGTGCCGGCCTGATTCAGGTAATCAATCGACGCGGCGCGCGCTATGGCGACAGCTATTTCCAGAGGCCGTCAACGGGCCGACCAGCGGCGCGTCCGTGCCGTACTTCACTGCCAGTGCGCCGGGCAGGCCTTCAGCGGTGATAAATCATCCGGAAAGCAGACTCGTGTCCACCAGATCCTGCTGGCTGTCACACGTGTTTGGAAGGCGCAGCGCCAGGAATGCCCCAATCCTGCACAATCACTCGGCAGGTGGCTCCAGTGCGTCGTGCTGCCGCAGCACTTCCTTCACTTCAGATTAGCTAGCCATGACGCCAGAGTCCACCCGAGCCACCAAAACCGCCTCCTTGTAGCGTCCGACACGGAGTCGGCACTCAGTTCCGCGCCATCGCCGTGGTGGAACAACTGGTTCCGTGATATCACCGTGGTTTGTGCAGTCGGCTCTGTGCCATCGCCGTGGTGGGACGTCCGGTTCAGTGGTAGCAGCGTGGTGGTACAGTTCGGCTCTGTGCCATCGCCGTGGTGGGACGTTCGGTTCAGTGGTAGCAGCGTGGTGGTACGTCCGGTTCAGTGGTAGCAGCGTGGTGGTACGTTCGGTTCAGTGGTAGCAGCGTGGTGGTACGTTCGGTTCAGTGGTACCAGCGTGGTGGTACGTTCGGTTCAGTGGTACCAGCGTGGTGGTACGTTCGGTTCAGTGGTAGCAGCGTGGTGGTACGTCAGGTTCAGTGGTACCAGCGTGGTGGTACGTTCGGTTCAGTGGTAGCAGCGTGGTGGTACGTTCGGTTCAGTGGTAGCAGCGTGGTGGTACGTTCGGTTCAGTGGTAGCAGCGTGGTGGTACGTTCGGTTCAGTGGTAGCAGCGTGGTGGTACGTTCGGTTCAGTGGTAGCAGCGTGGTGGTACGTTCGGTTCAGTGGTAGCAGCGTGGTGGGACGTTCGGTTCAGTGGTAGCAGCGTGGTGGTACGTTCGGTTCAGTGGTGCAGCGTGGTGGTACGTCCGGTTCAGTGGTAGCAGCGTGGTGGTACGTTCGGTTCAGTGGTAGCAGCGTGGTGGTACGTCCGGTTCAGTGGTAGCAGCGTGGTGGTACGTTCGGTTCAGTGGTAGCAGCGTGGTGGGACGTTCGGTTCAGTGGTAGCAGCGTGGTGGTACGTTCGGTTCAGTGGTAGCAGCTGGTGGTACGTCCGGTTCGTGGTAGCAGCGTGGTGGTACGTTCGGTTCAGTGGTAGCAGCGTGGTGGTACGTTCGGTTCAGTGGTAGCAGCGTGGTGGTACGTTCGGTTCCGTGGTAGCAGCGTGGTGGTACGTTCGGTTCAGTGGTAGCAGCGTGGTGGTCGTTCGGTTCAGTGGTAGCAGCGTGGTGGTACGTCCGGTTCAGTGGTGCAGCGTGGTGGTACGTTCGGTTCGTGGTGCAGCGTGGTGGGACGTTCGGTTCAGTGGTAGCAGCGTGGTGGTACGTTCGGTTCAGTGGTAGCAGCGTGGTGGTACGTCCGGTTCAGTGGTAGCAGCGTGGTGGTACGTTCGGTTCAGTGGTAGCAGCGTGGTGGTACGTTCGGTTCAGTGGTAGCAGCGTGGTGGTACGTTCGGTTCAGTGGTAGCAGCGTGGTGGTACGTTCGGTTCAGTGGTAGCAGCGTGGTGGTACGTTCGGTTCAGTGGTAGCAGCGTGGTGGTACGTTCGGTTCCGTGGTAGCAGCGTGGTGGTACGTTCGGTTCCGTGCCATCACTGTGGTGGGACATTCGGCGAATAAGTGAGGGTGGCGTTAAGTGAGGTGAGGGTGGCAACAAGAAGCTCGTAATTTTACGCCCGAACTGAGCTTAGGACTGCTCAAGGTTTTTCTCGTTCGTGACCGACTCAGGTTGGGGGTGAGTTCACCACACTCCTTCGTCGTCATCCCGTCGATGATATCCAGATGGTTTGCGATAAGAAGGCCAAATCCTGTCGCCAAATCTAATGCCTTCCAGCCTGACTCAGAGCAACCGATAGCACATTTTTAATCATGAGAAAATGCATAAGAACTGGTGACAAAGCAATACCGTCATTGGCAGAGACCTGTACGTCTAACAGGACTGTTTTTTTTATGTTCGGGTATTCCTCTCTTGTTTTGGTCTGCAAGTATGAAGGTTTGAAGTCCTTCAGTCTGTAGACAAGTGTGTTATCGAATTGCGGCCTACGGGATCAGATTGCGGACACTTACTTCGGTTTTTGGATCTTGTTTGTTTTCCTTCCACAGCATTGGTGACATGACTGTTGGTACGCTCCTGGTGCTTCGGTTCGCAGTGAACATGTCCGTGAGTATCGTGGGTTGTTATAGCGTCTCCTTTGGATGGGTGCATTTGTGCACACCGCACAGTCGACTTCGGCGCGTGACTGCTGCCAAGTTCCGGCGCGTGTTCCTGCTTGTCTGGAGGTAATGAAGATCTAGATGTGTAATGTTCGACGTTCTAGGGTTATTGACAACTGGAATAAAATGCTTGTAGTGGTTATTTACTCCCCAATGAGATTTCAGGTCCTTGAAGAAAGTTGACGTTAATGACATGTGCGGCAGTTCGCGCGCTTGATGGGTGTTGCTGCAAGAACTAATTTCGATTTAAGTCTATTATATCCTTTTGTATGCCTACAAATAATGGTTTTTCAGCAAAAATATATCATTTCTATCAGGTTATTAGCATTGTCCCACTTGAGACACATGTACATGCATCTAAATTGTATAACAGATTACAATGGTAATGACGATACAATATATTCGTGGGATTTTGTGACACTAAGACACGGAATGGTAAGAATTCAAAATATCCATGTATTTTAGTTTCCTTACTGGATATAATTAAACTTTGAAAGAGGGTTGGTTTTATGCAATCTGAAATGTGTCCCCACATGGAAGGACAATCATCAATCCAAAGCATCAAAGCTTAGTGTCAATCGTGGCACTTCACGATCAGCAACGTCGTCTTTGTTTCGTGTCTTCAACACGCTTCGCTTGGAAATGTTGGGAGCAGCAGCAACTCGCTGAACACTAAGACAAGAGAGAACAACTAGAGATGGTGACGAAAACGTGCCTAGTTAAGAGAGCTGGGGACCGCGTGGCATATTTCGGCATATGTAGCTACTTTTGTGTTGGTTCCTAACCCTGTCGGCGTTAGAGACGGCCGCTAGATTTTTGGCGGCTGAGTTGTGACCATATTTGGTAATTGACTGTTCGTTCCCATGGTGCGTCTTTCCGGTTAGATCCTCACACCCCGTCTCGGGGGCTCCGGGGTGGGGTGGGGTGTCTTGTATGCCCCTCTAATCTCCAAACTAATCGATACACGAAATTGAAAGTTGTGTCATCGGAAAGAGCTCGACGAGTTGGGGCATAAACAGCCCCACCCTCAATTTTCCCCCTAAAAAATGACGTCACTAGGGAGTTATGGAGTCACGCCTGGCGTCCTGCTTTTGGCTCTGGCGAGTTCATTTTAGGAAATATTTTACAAACAAACTTATTTGGAATCAGAAAAGGAAGACGAAATCGAACATGGCCCAAGATATCTGCCCACCCAGAAATAATAAGTTGAATATTATAAATTTGTAGAAATTCTGGGTGTTCAATTTTCTTCAATTTAATATTTGTCTAATGGGTAACGCGCACCACGAAATGTTGCATTAAATTAACTTAGTCTCATAAAGCGTGCTTACTTTAGCCAGAATCTTCGAGTTTAGCCTTAATGGGAAGATATGCAAGAAATCATCAAAAACGAAAAAAAATCACATTTTCCTCTGGAGCGTTTCCTTCCATCCCTAAAGGTAAGCAAACGCTGAAAATATAAGCTTAAACAAATATTTACCCATTAAATCGTGACGACTGGTTCAACTTTTATGGAGGGGACCTCACTTGACCTTGAATGACTCGGTGACCGTCGATGACTTGACCTCAAAATCTTCACACAAAATGTCAAGTTGATGTAGGAAAGGGTAAGCTAAATTTCCGCGCGCTGCCGGGCACCGTTTTTTTTGTATAATCCGCGTAAACCCTTAGGGTGCGTAAAAAGACTTCCGAGACATGGCGGGTTCACACTTCATCAATGCACGGATCACAAATCTATAAGCCGAAAACGGACGGGACGGCCGCTCAATATTTTTGGCGGCTGAATTGTGACTATATCTGGTAATTGACTGTTCGTTCCCTTGGCGTGTCATTTGGCGAAATAGCCGCCGTGCGCGATTGTGCGACTTCGGCCGGCTGCCGTAGGATAATAGGCTATTTGTCTCACCTAACTGATAATCTTCACAATAATCAGCAGATCAAATTCTTCAATAGTAGTGGAGCAAAGTATATGCGCATTTTGTGTATCAATGCACTCATCCATGCATGTGCGTGCGTCTCAAAATGAAAAATTGGCGTTCAGGTTTTCCCGATGACTTTCATTCTCATCTACTACCGTATTTTGCCGTATTTTCGCGAGAAATAGGGGACCTAACTACGGTTGAAGGCTTTACGCAGGTATCGTATACCTTCCTTAATTAGTACGGGGATGCTTAACACAGGGGGTCGCTGACCATGATGCACGAAAAATATAATGAAAATATCCTGACGTAAATACGGCAAACGCCTTGAAACTTCTTCAAAGTTCACTGCGCAAAAGTTCACAAAAGTTCACTGCGCTTCGAACCTGCTTGAAAATTTGGGTACTTGCTTTCTTACCGTTGTTGACATGCTTCTTTCTAGCGCATATTTTCGCCAGCGAGTAGCCAAAGTGTATACTAAGCGGCTAATGCAAAAATCGACATGGTTCGAAACGGAAATATTCAAGAAATACAGCATATTTGCTGTCTCTTAATTTGGCGTTTCCTTATGCTGTCCCACATTCCCACTTATGCTGTCCTGTAGGTAGCTTCCTTTTCCCCATTGTCATTTTGCCACGCAAGCTTTCGTGATGACCTCGAAAGATCCCACAGAAACGTAACACGCACTGTATGGAAACTTTTCCGAAATTATGAACACGCATACTTTTCGGTTCCACACATGTCCGACGAGTCAGGTGATGAAAATGTGTGCATGGTCAATTCCACAACTGCCACTGTGCGACTTGGTTCATAATAGGCCGTGCATAACCTCCCGAACATAGATGTAGGCTGGACACGTTGAGAGCTCAACACTTGCGCTCGGAAGCATAAAACACATATTCTCGCACTTATTCAAAATAGCTTTAGCTTCAACTTGTTTCTTCTATAACTCTCATGGAATGGCTAATGTTTCTTGTATAAATCAAGTAAGCACGCAAACTCTCCAAGGTGTATGAGTTTTCCCCACTTATCAAAACATTTTGTCGCGATAAACTGGCTTTTCCAAATGTTTCAATTTATCCAGACGTTTTTGTCACGGTAAATTGAAACGTGTGTTATAAGCCATAATCGGTCGAGAGCCAAGTTATCCGCGACCTATGTTGATGTAGCGATAATTTTTTTTCATACCGACATGAAATATTGAGCGGAATTAAAACTTTCTGAAAAGCTTTGTGAACCTATACTCATACCAGACTGTACCAGATGCAATTCTGCAAGTTGGTGACCGAAATATCTCCAGATTTGGGCTGCATGAATGAGACTTACTGGAGATAAGTTAAATGAACCTGAAATATTTGCTCTTCAGGTTTCACTGGTGTTGTGGTTCTACTTCGCCTTTGGTACATTATAGTGCCGGAGCATTTATAATAATTTGAAGTTGGTTATTGGTTTTACGACACGTCGACCGTTGAGTCATGTAGCGTCGCCAATCTCTCACGCCGATTGAGGTCGCGGGCGAAGAGTAGCGACAGGTGAGACTCGAACCCACAACCTTTCGATTGTGAGACGAGCATCTTACCCCTAGACCACTCGTCCCCAATAATTTGAAGCTTAACCATTAAGTCCAAGACATACACCAGACCAAATCGATTTTTGAAAGCCATTCTTCAAATCTTCATAGTGGCACGATGGGGCTCTGATTCGTGCCGTAACTGGGGTAACCCATCACTGATTGTGCAGGTAGGGACTGGTTATGCCCAGCCAGGTGACTGCCCCGTCCTATACTTACTTTCTGCTTCGTGTCACCGGTCACGGGTCACGGGTCACATAACCGTAGGGTGCTCCATCTCATCATTTTTCAGTACCGCATGGACGTGTCTATGTAGTATCAGTCTACTTCCATAGATGGCAGTGAGGAGATACCAACGAGCCTGATGCCATCCGGGAAGTACTCGAAATAAATCAGGTTGTTTTTTGGCACACGATCACATGGGACATGTCCGCCCGCCAAGACCAGGCAACAACTTTCATGTTGCAACCAGTACCAGCTGTAGATGAGTAACTTGTTTCTTGTATTCCACAGATCAGCGACTCGTCCTACGCCTTCACGTCAAAAACAACACAGGCAGTCAGTCAGCTGTTGGCTGCTCACGAAAAGAAAATGGCTGAGATGCTCCGCGTGCTAGACGTGAAGATCACCGAACACACATCGCGGCCTCATGTCAAAGAAGCCAAGCTAGACAAAGTCCTTCGACTACTGGATCGCACAGCTCAGTCCCCCAGTCCTCAACCACACGGCCTGGAGTCACAGCTGTTTCGATCAGCAAGAAGTCTGAGTACATTGGTTTCGGCTTCAAATCAGTTGCTTGTTTTGTGTCCGGAGGATGGTGCGCTATACTGCCAAACGTGCGTGTCAGACTTTCAGCCCGCTGAGCATTTGCAGGTTGGGATTAAGGTTAATGGTGTGTTCAGGTACGACTTCAAACGTTTAGATGCTTTGACAGTATAGGCGCTGTCCGAAGTACGTACAACAACGAATTCATTCGTCGCTGTACCACTATCTTATCGTTTGAGGGAACAGTGATTTCTAGGTTGAAGGGAGAAAGGTGTCATGGTACCATGCTTCACTGATGCACGGTCTGCCGTTGTTCGTCAGTTCCCTGTGACATTTGCTCTGTCGCAGGTGCCTCAGCTGTCTGAGATGGTCCATGACGCCACGCGAGTCCTCTCTTCTCCTTGCGGATTGCTCATTGTGGAGTGATGCTTTTTTTCTTTTCTTTCTAACGGTCCGCCACCCAGGATCAGGTGACCAGGAGTGCCCCCTCCCCTTACCCAACGACTGCACGCACCTTACGTTAACACCATGCAATAAACAGTAAAGTCGCGACACTCCCAGCTAAGAGATGGAAAACAAATAAACAAGCATAAAAGCACCCAGCGTTAGAGCAATAAAACTAGCAATAAAGAATGCTGTAAGTATTCATACCCAAAGGAGGCATATGACTGGCCCTAGATACATCCCCAAAAGAAGTAAAGGCCTAAACTATAGTGTTAGTAGCTGGTTTGTGACGAGATGGTAGTCAGCACTCCTAATTTGAAATGCATTTTTATATTTAGGCTCCTCCCACAACTCCATCCAGCTAAGCCTAAGCTTGTTGCCGGGTGGAATGTGGGAGGAACTATGGTTGGGTATTTTTCAGCTTCTATATATGGTTAAGCACACACACACACACACACACACACACACATACATACACCCACACACATACATACACACCCACACACCCGCGCCCATGCACACACACTCATACACATACACACACATGCACACATTCACATACACACACACACATACACACACACACACACCTACACACACACACACACACACACACACACACACACACACACACACACACACACACACACATACATATATACACACACACACAAGGTTGTATACGATTGGTCCCTGCTTGGTGCACGGATAAGGAGCTTCTAATTGATCGTTCCATGTTTAAATGCCTTCCCTTCATGAGATGCTGAAATTCATTTATCCCTCTGGTCAAAGCAGGGGACGAGTGGTCTAGGGGTAAGATGCTCGTCTCACAATCGAAAGGCTGTGGGTTCGAGTCTCACCTGTCGCTACTCTTCGCCCGCGACCAATCGGCGTGAGAGATAAGCGACGCTACATGACTCAACGGTCGACGTGTCGTAAAACCAATAACCAACCATAACCAACCTCTGTCAAAGCGCAAATAGCGTAAATAGCCAACCTCTGGTTAAGCGCAAATAGCCCACAAAATGCATGTCTTCATGTCTGTATCGGGTCGTGTCATGAAGTTAACACGCACACTGGAGGGGGGGGCGAAATCCGCCCACCCCTCCGGTTTTTCGTACATAACTCTAGATTTTACCGGTCGATATACCCTATTTATTGCATATCTGCCTAGAAATGACCAGCGCATCTTTTAAAGCAAGACAAACGGAAATCGGCCGATTTTTTTCTTCCAGTTAGGGGCCGTTAAAGTCAAAACATTTCGTAGCGCAAGACCACAAAAATCGGTGCTGATGCGCTTCCCGTATATTGGCAAAAGGGAAGTGTTGCTGGCAACACTAGCGACTTGTTTGATGCATATTGTTATGCTATATAGTTTCAAAGTCATGTTAGGTTACCGAGGTCAAGTCAGGTCAAGTTCATGACAGGTTAATGAAACCAAACTTGGTCAACTGGAATGTTGTCATAAATGCAAATGACTGTCATGCGATTGATGTCGCTTTGCATGTTACTCCCTACACATCCTGAAAACTTCTGTTTGTCATTGTGTACCTAAGCGTTTCCATACTTTATTCATGTACTTCACTCCTTTCTTCGCGAAGCTGATTGCGCCGAGCTGCCCGACGGAGCAGTCGGGCGGGCGACCCGGTTCCGGTAACTGGAACAGGTAACTGACCTGATAAAGTGCTGCTATATTGGTGACCTGAGGTCAAATTCCGGGTCTAGCATCTGTATTGCATCATTAGTAATGTCCCAAACATCATTGATGCCCATTTTGGAGCATTTAAACACAATCACAGCGATCCATAACAATGACAAGCCAAGCCACGCAAAACAAGAAAATGTTGACATATGTGACCTCTTTTGACCTTGAAGATATTGACCTAAGGTCATGAAACTTGCACACAAGCGAGTTCACTACGGTATCCATCCACCCTGCGAATTTTGTTACTCCAGCTTTAATAGGAGCCGAGATCTTAGGGGGGGTGGAATCCGCCCCCCTCCAGTGCGCGCAATTTTCAGAGGCCCTCCAGGGCGCGTGTTAACAGTAGTGCGGTCATGGGTAGGAGTGTTGGCTCTCAGGGCAGATCACTCCCCGTTAGCAGCAGGCATGGTTTTCACAAATTGGTCTTAGGATTTCTTAGGATTTCCGACTATAAGATGATGAAGTAAAGTACGAGCATTTCATTCCTGCTCACCCGACGCAATCACATGTCAAGTGTTTCAAGCGTGCACTATCTGCTGCAGCAAACTAGGAGGACGACTGTCAACTGAACTTTGTCGTTAATAGCAGGCATGTGGAACTTCCAAGCACAGTTGTCGAAAGAGGCGTGGTAACAAAAGAAAACAACTCAGCCGAGCGCTGCGAAAATAGCTGAGACAAGTTCCCCAGACAAATCGACGACATCTGAACGCCCGCTGCCCGAAGTCTGAACAAATCCTTTTGACAGGCATCAAGCGTCAGCTTTCTGAGCTTGGGAGATCTAAACGAAAAACAATTCGTCCAATGGAGCCAATGCGAACGCACTCTAGGCATCCCGGCGACGAGAAAAACACGGAACCATAGCCGAAAAACTCATATCAGAACTTTGAAGACAACCTGCATTCGTGAGCAGAATGATGTGAATGAACGTAGGCTTTTTCAAACGGCCTTCGGAGTCGTTGGGAAGATGGCCCCATCTCTAATTTTGACTGGTTATGTTTTAAGAAAAATTCACCGAACAGCAAACCCTCTGGCTTATTATGTTTGCGCTGGAGACGATTCTGCTGATATATTTTTTTAGGGCGGTTTTATGAGATTGGGCCGATGCTAATCAGAGGTTTCTGAGAATACTAGGCCCGCACGTACGGGCCTACGAACATACAGTAACAGAGCAGTAACTGTGCTTTGAATTCATCAGCTTTTAGCATTACTATATAGGCCCTATCAATGAAGTAGTTAACTCCCGTTCCTGCTGTGTATCAGTGCTGTGGTATGCACTTGTTTATGAACCACCGTTTGATTCCTGGTGCATGATCGAAATATTCCTTCATCATAAAATGAAATGTGAAGCAATAATCAGAAGTTTAGAAAGCAAGAAAGAAAGCTACCAGCTTAGAAAGTTGAAATCGTCCGAAGTGAGAAGTGACAATCGTGACGCATTCGAGCCTGCCTAACAGATGGCATTGTGGCAGTGAATGGCAGTGACTGACGGCAGTCAAACTTCGCTAAAGGTCAGCAAGTAAGGGCAGATTACGATATTTTACAATCCTTTACCCAATACCCCTCCTAGATAACGTGAAATACCGTCGGACGCGGCAATGTTTGAAGGATTCAACGGCGTGCAGTTTTCAACTAGCAATAACAGCACTTAGGAGAAACCTCATTGGTTACGGCATCGATTACTGCGCAAAGCTAAAGGATATGCAGTAAATAATTCAGATTTTAATATTTATAATTAATGCAATCATTTCATCACTACCTCCTGGTGTTCTTGTTCGAAAGTTTTATTGTGATTAACGCTAACCACCATTCCATATTCGTGTTTTCATTGGGCAATGTTCCAGTAGCGCATCCGACTATGTACGTGCCTATGAATACTATGCATGGTCAGCGAATCGCAGGGAACGCTTAACTCTGCATACCATGAGCGATTTGAAAAACACAACTTTCAACTACTTTTGAGCTGGTCCACCATGTAGAATTACTGAATCACTCGTTCGAATCATATGCCATATTACGATTATAATTATGTGGTCTGAAATGAAATGACGCATGGCTTGTATGTTCTTCGGGGCACCTCACCAACGTAGGATACACAACTACATGGAAGAAGCGCGATACTGTTCTTATGCATTGCCATTTCAGCATCCACAGGTAAGCCCATTTACGGAAGCAATCAACACATTGGTTTATATACCACAGCTATGTAGATACTCAATGCATATATTAATCACCAACATATCACCAGACCAATACACAGCACAATAAGAGGTCTGGACGCAAGTGACATCGCTACAGATCCGATGCAATTTCCGCGCGAGGACGTACATGGCAGGACATTATACATTACCAATCCAGAAGGGAAGAAAATGTCGGTAAACGGTATATGCTGCAGGAGCGGCTACGTGAGCGAGGGCTGCTGCTGGAGAGTCACACACCTTCACAGAACTGATTGAGGCACATGACACGTGAAGCGAACAGGTACACAGCGTCTGCCTACAGGGTCCCAGATCACATTTAAATTAGTTGATGAATGGCAGGATATTTATAGCTGGTATGTGTGCTATGACTTAGCTTACCGTATGGTCGAGCGCACAAACGACGGCCACTGCAAGTCCACACGGTGGCTAGCAGGCCAGAGGATGAGGCCCGGTGCTGCCGCAGCGTCCGTTGGCATCACCTGTGAAGTGTCAGGTAACGCGCCCACCCACGGGCACCACGGCACGTCCACGTCCCGCCCGTCCGTTGGCATCACCTGTGAAGTGTCAGGTAACGCGCCCACCCACGGGCACCACGGCACGTCCACGTCCCGCCCGTCCGTTGGAATCACCTGTGAAGTGTCAGGTAACGCGCCCACCCACGGGCACCACGACACCGTCCACGTCCCGGCCGAATGACAGGCCCGGCTGTTATTTCGGCGCCTGTCATGACGGTGTGTGGCGGCCTGAACAGGGGGCTGCGGTGGAAGCGTCCGCCAGTTGTGCCACGTCCGCCAGTTGTCGTGCCACGTCCGCCAGTTGTCGCGCCACGTCCGCCAGTTGTCGTGCCACGTCCGCCAGTTGTCGCGCCACGTCCGCCAGTTGTCGCGCCACGTCCGCCAGTTGTCGTGCCACGTCCGCCAGTTGTCGTGCCACGTCCGCCAGTTGTCGTGCCACGTCCGCCAGTTGTTGCGCCACCGGCTGTCTGACCGTGTCCGGACCAGCTCTGCAGCACGGACATGCGCTTGCCGGGTGCTCCCAGTGACCGCCGCTGGCGCTCAACGTCAGACATCACCGGCTGGCACACGTCTGCCTGGCGCTAATACCTGCGCGGTCTGTCCTCCCATCAGTGACCGCTACTGGCACTAATGAATACATTGTTTACCCAGACGTGAAAACAATATCATCGTTGACAGACATTTTTATAATATGACATCAAATGCAACTCACAAGGGTAGATTCCTAGAGCAAATTGCATCGTCTTCTAGCCGGACACAATATTTCTGCATAAAAGTATCATAAATGCAAAAGACACCTTGTTTCACCTTGTTTATTTTGCTAACTAAACTACCAACTAGACTCCCAGTTTTCTTCCAGATTTATTTCACAGTGACAACGCAAATTTAGAGTGTTACTTGTTGCATACTGGAATTAGTGGTGAATACTATTAGACCAATGACAGAATATACACAAAAAACATAAATATGGGTTGCTTGTAAATATGTGTAAATACAAAGTTTATCAAAGCATGTAGATGCTCTTTATTTTACCTGCCGAATATTTAAAAAAAATTAAATACACAGACTAGTATAGCTGTAGCCGGTGCTGACGTCCCATGGATCATGTACGCCTGAATTGGAAACCAACAGCTGTTTGCGTATCAGCCCACCTAGCGGAGGGTAAGTAAAAACACGGAAACGCGGACGGTTTTAGGCCGTGCGCCTATGGGAATTCAGGGTACGCATTTCGTATTTACATTTTTTTCAATTGATTCAGCCATCCCAGGACGATTGCATCAGCCTTTCATGAAACATAATTAATCAAGGAACTTTACCGTTCTTTCTTTATTATTTTTTTACGCTCCGTTCAGAAGTTGTCGTGGTGCGAAGTGAAGACATTTGTGAGAGCGAACCCATCTCCCCCCATGGGTCGGCCCACCGATGTTGATATCTTGATGATCTTCATATTGAATCTTTATCTCTTATCTCTCTATCTTTATCTTGATCTTGAAATGATTGGACGGGGCAAAGTACATGAAGGCAATGGGCAGACAAAAATTAATTGGGGGGCACATTCAATTGGCTCCTATGTTAGAAGTTGAAATAATTGCGGGGGTGGGTTAAGCAAACATTGAGGTGGCAGTTCCCCCTCAAAGGTATATAAAACAACATCCTTGATTCGAACGACTGGCAAGTGGTAGCAAATCGGCGAGAGGTAGTGGCGTTGCCAGCTAGGGTATGTTACGAGGGCTGATCCAAGGGGGGGAAGCGAAAGTGGCGCCCCTTATGACCCGAAGGACGCATCCCTTGGAGGTTTCAGTGTAACCCCTCCCTCGAATTTCTCAGCGCAACGAGCTCCTCTGCCTGGGAACTGCAGTCCTCTGGGAGTCCGAACGCACACCGCGAATTTTTCGGCGAAAGGCACTCCTCAGACAAAAACAAATGGTGCCCCTCTGGGAGATCGGAGTGTACCCCGTCCAAATGTTCTGGACCAAGAGCCGCCCCTCTGGAGAAAAGACGCCTTCTTGGCAAAATCATAAATCGGTCAGTGGTATGGTGTAGGGGGAGGTGGCTTGTACCCTCCATGGAAGTTCCTCTCAATCCTCTTTGCGGATTGGTGGGTACGCCGAAGTCTGTACTCTCCCATTCAGTTGTGTAAACCACTCCACTGGAAAATATCAGCCAGAAATCTAGAGAGCAAGGAGGGTGGGGGCGAAAGCAGAACCACTCATTCTTATCTTTGAGGGTGAAACTGCCCCCTCAATGCTTGCTTCCCCCACCCGCAATAATTTCAACTTCTAACATGGGAGCCTATGGAATGTGACCCCCTACCCCTATTCATTTTGGTCTGCCTATTGCCTTCATGTACTTTGCCCCCTCCAATCATTTTAAGAAATCAACATCGGTGGGCCGACCCTTTCGGCGAAATGGGCTCCCTCTCACAGATTCATTCACTTCACATCACGACAACTTCGGAACGGAACGTAATAAATCAATAAGGAAATAATGGTAAGGTTTCTTGATCAATTCTGTATCATGAAAGGCAGATGCAATCCTCCTGGGGAGGCTGAACCAATTGCAAAAAGTTTCAATACGAAATGCGTTCCCCAAACTCCAATAGGCGCGCGGCCTAAAACTGGCCGCGTTTCCGTGTTTTTATTTACCCTCCGCTAGGTGGCAGGTTGGTGCCGCTGATACGCGCAGATCAAAGGCGCTGACGCCGAGTTTCCAATCCAGTCGTACGTCATCCATGGGCATCCCTCGAAGCGCAAGCGCGCCATTTGACGGTATAATTATCTCAAAAGCATGGAAAGTTCCACCTCTGGACGTCATCAGGACTATTTGTATTGTGTAGTGGAGGTACCGATTCAGGGGCGTCACCAGACATTGTTGAAGCAGATGATGAGACGTGATCCAGGGAAAGTTCCGATGGCCTAGGGAAATTCCAAGTAGGTTTTATGCCAATTGGAGGTGCCAATTTAGGCTGTGTCGCCGTGGACTTATGTCGGGAGTGGCGGCAGGATCGACTGAGAGAAATTTCCAGGCGCAGGCAAGCTCCGTTTGTCTGACAGTGATAGTCTCGGGTTTTCCTCGCTCCGCGACAACTGGTTTGTAATTCCGACAGATTCTCGAAAACCGCCAGCCGTTGCTGTTCTTACATTGATCGGGCTGATAGTTAACCAATACGGCGAACACTTGAGCAATAGTTTCAACAGCAATGATACTGACATGAACCGACTCAAAATCCGTTCCTCCAAGTCTCTACATGCAATAGTGACGGTCAACCGTCCAGCGTCTACGCGTATACTTACCTGCACCCACTTTGTTACATCTTACCACCTTGACCGTCCAGTTGCGCCTGGGTGAGTCGCGCCCACGAGAGGGGTACCAGTCCTCATGAGGAGGGGTCTGGCCTGGCCAACGCCCTGCCTGTCACTGGCCAGCATCACCTATTGCATCACACTGAGAAGGGAGGGATCCAGCTGACGACTCCGACCAGCTCCCTGTTCTACATGTGCAATGGTGACGCTTCATATCACGGTGGAATGCCACCATGTACATGGGCACAATAAGACACGGTCGGCTGCCGGCCGCTGCCGCGCCGGAACTGACCAAGCATAACATCCGTCGAGTTGCGGCTGAGGAATTAATTGCAACGTCAGCGCGAACAGGCCGACCGACGCTGGGTGCGACAATTCTGGACATATGGGAGCAGCCGTGATTAGGCTGCCAAACGCATTCGAAAAAGGGGGCCGAAGTTGGTTTTGTTACCCAGGGTTACAGGATTATTGTCACAAAGGATGGGGTGTCAATGAAGAATGTCATAATAAATTTATCTCTAGTGGGCGATGGTTGTGTCGATTCGGGTCTGTTTCCAGGATTTTGTGGCGCGGATGCTGAGGTGCTGCTTCACTGGTGCCAGGTAGTATTATCGACGAGGTTGTAGGGTCTGACGATGACCACGGCTGGCGCTCTTCGTCAGACATGACCGGCTGGCACACCTTTGCCAGGCGCGGTCTGTCCTCACATCAGTGACCGCCACTGGCGCTCATTGTCAAACATCACCGGCTGGCACACGCCTGCCAAGCTGTCAATGTCAGTGTTTGACTGACCTCTCCAGCCTCTCCAAGTTGCCGGTCACCGTCTCACGTGTTCTCGCAACTCCGCTTCCACTTCTGACCGGACTTGCTGAAAAAATCGCACTTGTTTGTCTTCGAACAGTGGCGTATCCAGGGGGCGAAGGGGACAGTCCTCCGGGAGAGTCGGAGGGGGCCCTCCAGGTGACCACCTTGAGGGTGACCGCAAGGGTCCCTTGGACCGACGAAAATGGCCCGGGGCTGACGGAACAGGTCCCGGGCCGATGAAGAGGGCTTCGAGTCAACGGAGAGTGCCCTCGGGAACATGTTGAGGGTCCTTGGTTGGGCTAACGTGAAGGGCTTCTAGATCGACGGATGGAGTCCCGGGTCGCTTGAAGGGTCCCCGGACTAACAGAGAATGCCCCTGGTCAAGATGTTGGGACCCTGACCTGATGGACAGGCCCAAGCGTTTGTAAAGAGGCCTCTGGCTTGCCGGAAAAGACCCTGGGTCGTCAAAAAGGGGCACTGAGACGACTTAAGGGAGCCCTACTAGTTGCTGCAGAGGACCTCGGGTCGTCAGAAGGGCCCATGGGTGGACGGATGGGCCTAAGTCGTACAAAGACCCCTAATCTGATGGAGCGGGACCAAGCTGAAAGAGATCCTTCGGGCTGACAGAGGCCCTGGATTGCTAAGGAGGGCTCCTGTGCCGACGGAAAGGATCCCGGGCCGTCGGAGAGAACCCATAGCCGGTATGAAGGACCCTGGGTCGATGGGGGCTAAACCACACAAGGGGCAGGAGAATTTCGCGATAGAGGAGGCCCAAGCTTTCTAAATAGGTGACTCCGGTCGGACGAAGAGTCCTGAGCCGTGAAAAATGGTCACCGATCCGACGGAGGGGGGGGGGGACTGGACGTGCAGGGCCACTGGGTGGATTTTGGCTCATGCCGATGGAGAGAGGCTCAGAGTTGACAGCAGGCTCAGGCCGATGTAGAAGCGCCCGAACTACAGGGGACGATCCGGGACGAAGAGGATGGTTCCTGAAGAGAGGAATACCAAGTGCCCATGGAGGGGCCCCCGGGCTGTTAAAACTCTGTGGCGTTTCAAATGGGTGAAGGAGCACTCGGCCCACTGGGGATTCCAATGAGCCCCTCCAGGCGAACGCCCTGAGGGGCAGATATATCACCGAAGAAGAACCTTGGGTTCTTTTACGACGCATTCAACCGCAAGGTCATTTAGCGTCGCCAACCTCTCACGCCGATTGGTCGCGGGTGGACTCGGTAAATGCCGTCGGTTGTGAGACTCGAAGCCACAATCTTGCGATCAAGAGTCCGACGCTCTACCAACTGAGCTACCGCGTACAATAACAATACATTTGCTGGGTCACATGGTGACTGCACTCAGCTCGATGAGATCAACATATGGACGCCAGATGATGACATTTGCACTATGGTTAAATTAGCAAGGGGCACTGTTGAATCATTTTTCTGGGTAAACAATAAATTAAATAACCACAAAGGAATACTAAATAAATGCCAAACAAGTATATACGTATCTACCTGATATTCCTGACATGCAATAATGGAATTATGTTGCTACTAAATGTTAAATGTGCATACCTACTAATTAATGTACACTCGTACTTTAATATACTTATATAATTAATTCTCGCTAATTGACCAGTGCAGCGTGTAACAAGTAGAGCATGCAGTTAATGACTAATGCACTAATTATTTAAATGTTGTGTAAATGTGGATTAATTATAATTTGTCTAGTGGCACAAGCAAGGGTAGGTTTTACATCCTAGAATAACTGAAGCAATACATCATTAATATATGCTATTTCTGTATCAGGTGTAGATCACAACTGTATCACACGAATAATATCACATCGCTAAGACTATTACTACAACAAAGGTACAACAAAGGTAGGTAGGTATGGCTTATACTTTTTAGAGGCCCTGAGCTGAAACGACATGAACGCCTACCTCCATAACATTAAGCGGAACTGCGCCACACACTCGTAACAGAAACGCCATTGATGTAAATTTTGAAGCAATGAGTTTAAACGCTTCTGAAGGAAAAATACATTGATTACAAATACGAATAAATTGCTAATAAATAGACCAATCAATTTGGAACTAGGACCAATACAAATATTCCCAAACTTACCGTTAGTATTTGTGTACTGGGCCCTCTTCAAAACTATGTTTTCTGCCCCATTTTAAGTCCATGGGTTTTCACGACGGGAGAATCTCTTACGACCGCAATCAGCTGTTGCGGGCCTGCTTGCCCAACCGTATCTAGAAGAGCCGTTGTTCTAGCTCTGCTAAGCCTATTATCATTTCCTCCCACAGGGGAGACCCCCCCCCCCCCGTTGTCCGCCGTCATTAACGTCGGCGCCCTTATCTCGCTCGGAACCGCTACCAGGCTGGAGAGTATTGAGCAATGGCACGGATGAGGTGGGAGGGAAGACATACGCGAGAAAAACACCTCGGCATTTATTTGCCTTTAACACATAGTCATCAGCAGTTCACAGAGACGCAATGCCTTTTATTGAGCACCAAATGATAAACCTGCCTAACATTTGATCGCTGACACCAAGTGATGCTGGATTGTTATAAGTACCTACCGTACCAGATTTAATATGTAGGTAATAGAACCTGATTTAATATGGTTGGGTTGCGTTGTTTCTATGTTTGATGTTTTTCAATACATGTCAGTTGTTCCGAAGTACAATTGTGTCCCTAAGCGTAGATAAACCCATGGGTGACCTATCGGTAATCAGTGGCCTTGAAATTCGTGAAGGTTGTTAATATAGGCTATAAGATCTGCATTGCAAAGGCTTTAATGTTTTTTTTTCTTAGGAACAATATTCCCAAACATGTGTCTTGACGTCATTGTTTTACCTCAAGAAGCTTTCTAAATGAAGAAAGCTTACATGGAATCCGTCATACCTAGAAAACGGAAAAGCGCAAAAGTTATGAAGAGCAGACGGCTATATCGGATATTTATAAGAAAAACGCATTTTTAAACATTTTGTTTGGTCAGCAAAATCAGGCCCACTTGTATTTCTGCCGTCAAATTTGTCAATTTTGATGAGCTATGTGTCAAGGAGGCCACGACGTCACGAGGTCAAATGTAGGAAATATCGATATTATATTTCGGAAATGCTTCAGTTGGTCCTTTTTCTTCTGAAGTATATATTATTTGCCACCCTTTCTTCTTCTTATCGATAAGATATCCATCGTCAAACCAACCCATGTTGTTAGACCAAAAAATAATGCTGGAGGCTATAGCTCAAAAACCATTGGTCGAATCGGGTTGAAATTTGTACAGCCGTATTCAGAGCCATAGTCCACCCTGTTTGTGGTTTTAAAGGGCGCATCGACTGCAATGATCATATAGCCATTCCACCCTGTTCGCAAATTTTGGTCGCAATCGAAATGTATTGGGTGAAGTACATTGGTCGATCTGTCGTGCAACACACTCGCTGCTGAACGTTGGCCCAGCCGCCGACGCTTTCCTGCCACCCGGACCGGCCGGCCGGCCGCCATTACCAGCTGGTGACGTCACTAACGACCACGCTCACGGCTATAATCAAACTGAATTTGTATTCACAGCGCTGAGCGACGCCGGGAGTTCACCGGTCTTATCATGCGCTCAAACGGTCGGCTCTGGCGGAGCAGGTGGTGTCGAGCTGAGAGTGCTGACTCCCCGGTGGCTCGCCTAGCCGGTCTCACCAGGCGCCGCACGTGCTGGAACAATGAGGGTCGCCTCCTAATCTCCTTTGTTTGTCGTCGACCCCACCAGTGGAGGACATTTAGGCTCCGGCCACTGAATGGGTAGAGCCCACTGCTAGCTGTTAATCATTCTTCTCGCTATGAATTACATCCGGGTCGGGAATATCCCTGTGTCTCTTCGAGTCGAGTACCAGCGTGACGCTTTAAGCCCTCCAGTCTGAGACGTGAATTAACTTGTATGAACCTATCGATGTGAAGAATCTGTTTTCTCTTCAAGCAGGACAGCGTTTTTTTAAGTACCTCCGTTGACAGAATGTATACAGGTAGCTTGATCACAGAACTGGGCTTTGGGTGCGTAGCAAAGCTAGTGGATTGCTTCTCACAAAGGTTAGCGAGGGCACAATGCAAATCTGAAGAATTAAAGCTAATGGTTAAGCAGCCACGAAATTACGATATTACCGGCTTTTGATACAGTTCTGACATATAGGTACAACAGACGAAGGTACCACTTTGGAATATCAAACATACGCATATGAAATATGAAATTTGCATATCTCTTATGCCATATTTGAAACATGAACTGTCACATGAAAATATATAAAATACAACAGCTAACTTGACAAAATCATCGGAGGTTTCCCCGGGGAACTTGAAAGTTATCAAGTGACACAATGTACCATCCGAGCATACACTCAGAAATATTGCCATCTGACACGAGACATCTTCACGAGGTAAGGGGCATAGTTGTCTAGGCATGTATATATATATATATATAACTATGCTTACAGGTCAGAGGTACCGAGAACAGGACGGTCAGCACCATTAGCAAGTTGCGAGGTAGGCATCTTTTTGTCTTTTTTTGTCTTTAGCAGTGACAAAGTGTCATCCGCTAGATATTTGTTATGTTAATGAAAGGGTTGCGTTAAACCGGCTTATGTGGCATCCGGTGATAACAAACAAGCACGAGAGGAAAGATGGGAGACGCCGGCAAACAAAGAACGTGGAGTAAAGGGCCGGTACATACATCGCATACAGGTACACGTACAAGCATGCATACATACATACATATACAGTAGAACATTTAGAAGGTGGACAGCTTCATAGCCTCCAGACAGGCTCCGCTGGCCACCTGCGACCTGGAACGAAGTGGAGACCCGGCGCCCAGGGCGAGCCGTGGGCGTCAGGACTGACCTTGAATGTGTAGGTGTATATTTAAGTTAGAGCTTGGCAAAAATATGGGAAGGGTAAAACCAAGCCGCTTGGAAAACCCGAAGGTAAAACCCAAGCGCAATCTATAGGGAAAACTGTCCGTTTTGGCCAAATTGGATCGGTCCCTGTCTATCTGGTGCGAAATACCTTATATGTATGTGGCTTACGACAGCGGAGATGATGACAGCGTTTCGCTACAAATGGATTGGTCTAGTTTGGTGCTGTGCTGTGTAGCTTGGTTGGGTCAGCTCTTCGAGGAGCTCGTCCTCCGGGAGGTGGGCCAGCTCTGGGGAACACACCGTCACGAAGGTTTTGTTGAGGCGGTCGTCGCCGACCGCCTCCACAGGGAGGGACAAGCAGTGGCTTAGTGTGAGCAGAGCCCTGGACTTGCTGGGCTCGCGCACCCTAACAAATATTGCACCCGACCGGATGGTCCTGGCTGACACAACCTCCCCCTCCCCCTCCCCCTCGGTCCAACGGTCCAGATCCTAAGCTATCGCGAAGGGGAATGTGCGGTCCCAGGTCCCCTCCGTCCTGGTGACCAACATGTAGGATTCCCCGTCGGGAGGGTCTCGGGGCGGGGGACCGGGCTCCAGGGCGGGACCGGCGTTCCCCACCCCCCTCAGGCGGGGAGAGGGGGGGGGCTCCCGAGCATACCGGGGGTGAGTGGCATGTAGGTGTCTATGCAGAAGGGCACTCAGAAGGGGTGTACGCAAGATAGGCACCCTGAAGGGGTGCTACAAGGAACGGGTGAAAATAACTGTTGTGCAAGGGTGGAGAAAGACACATAGTTGGAGGGATGGGATCAGTCGGTCAGAGGTGGGCGCAGTACGATAGCGCTATCCTTTAACCTAGTCAGTGACCTCTGACCGGCTCTAATCTATAGGGAGGGATGGGCCACAAAAACACTAACGAGCTGCCCGCCGATACAATTCGGTTTCCCGACGACGCCCGAGAGCGCCGCTGGGCCAAAGGGAAGTGGGAGGGGAGCTGCGTCGGCTCCGACGACGCCCGAGAGCGCCGCTGGGCCAAAGGGAAGTGGGAGGGGAGCTGCGTCGGCTAATCCGGCGGGCAACCTATTAGTAGGCCGGGTGACTTTCGTCACCCTGTGGGCGGAGCTTCCCGTAAATGCACTGAAAAGGGCACTTTCGAGACAGCTGGAGTGGATGTGTAGAGAACTTGACTCGGCAGGCAGCGTCGCAGCTTGATCTCCGGATGTGATGTCGAGACGATCAGCAACCAGGTCTTATCAAGCCTTCAGGCAGGCATTTAATCTTTGCCAAGGTATGCTAATGCAAATTTAGATGCTTTGAATAACAAACGTCATCGAGAAATCATTACAAATGTGACTCGGGTTAATTTAGTTATTTACTGGTGAAACTCAACCGACAAGTCAAGACTCAAACGAAGTGGGAGCATTCCATTATTTCCTAGTTTTGCATGGACTTCTGTCAAAACAAGTTTGCACAAACGGTATTTATCGCGGCAGGGCAGCTAAGCAATAGCAAACTCATGGCAATCATGCATATCGCCCCCACTCAAAACTTACACATATTTTGATCGCCAACTCGTGTTGCAAAACGCTAAAACTAATTAACAGTGGAATTGACGAGGTAAAAGGTTGCTGCCACCAAATAGTTTTACCAGATCACACCACCGACAGGTCACCAGTACTAAAGACCTGGCCTATGTCGAGTGCTCACGGAAGAAGTATAGCGACAGGAGAATACCGCTCAGGATTTAACAATATTGTGTGTCGGGTACTGCAGATACAGTACCAACTTTTGTGCCGAATACGGCAATCTTCCTATCTTCACACAGTTTTTTTTCATGTTTTGAGCACCAAATAAATCTCCCCCAGTTTGCGTTATGAAAGATCATTTTCAGCAGCGGCTTTGTCTGTCGTGGATCAGCCACATGCGGGTGATTCGGCTATGTGCAACGACGGGAACACGGCTGGACGTGCGTTTAGAGACACAGCTACATTCCGCGAGATCACTGGGATCGACGATGGCCTCGTTGTCCATCTCTCAGTGACTCTCGCTGATCTGCAAAAATACGAGCCCTTGGATCCCGACCGGTACGAAAATACGCCAGCTCAGCTGATGGTCCAGCTGTATCCATAGTTCTACATGCCCGCATCCGTGCACAAGCTCATGATCCACGGTGCCACTGCGATACAGTCTCTTCTTCTTCCGATCGGCATGTATATTGGGGAGAGCCGGAAGGTGGAAGGTGAGAGGTGCAGGAGAGCCGGAATGAAGATAACAGGGAGTACCGACTAAGACATGCCCGCAAGACGTCACGAGCCGACACCATCAAGGATCAACTTCACTATCTACTGATCATCAGCGACCCGAGGACGACTCACAGCATCACGGGCACTGGGAGACCAACGCGGGCCAGAAATGTCCGAGAGGCCGTCCATTCAGCTGACATCAGTCATCTGCTGGTATCATCTGAGTCAGCTGGGGAGAGAGGGCCGAAATAACCTGCTTCGGAAGATGAAGAGTGGTGGAGTGGTGGAGATGATGCTAATGAGGTATAGAAGTTCTGGAAGGACACGATATGTTAGTGGACGATCGAATGATCCCCGAGTACCGTGGGCTGTTGAATGAATATAAATATCGCAGAACCTTCAATAGATAGCTAATTGTATGTTATTGTCCGTAACTATGAGTATATAATGTGATGTGTTTGGTTCTGGTCTTTTGTGTTCTATGTTCCAAAGTACGGCTACAGTATTTTACCATGCGTTTAGAGGAAGTGCCATACATTCGAGTATGTGCATTTTAACATGTGTATTGCTGCATGGGGATTGGCCGGCTGTGACGTCACGCCCGATGTTATATGTACCGATTATATCTATGAGTCCTACATTAGGGGTGTATTTGGCGTAATTTCAGCCACTTAGGACAAGAAGATCAGGAAGATCGGCCGCCGTACAGCAGCCAGTCGTGTTGCACTGGCAATAGATGCTCTCGCCACGGGTGCGGCCGCCGTACAGCAGCCAGTCGTGTTGCACTGGCAATAGATGCTCTCGCCACGGGTGCGGCCGCCGTACAACAGCCAGTCGTGTTGCACTGGCAATAGATGCTCTCGCCACGTGTACGGCCGCCGTACAGCAGCCAGTCGTGTTGCACTGGCAATAGATGCTCTCGCCACGGGTACGGCCGCCGTACAGCAGCCAGTCGTGCTGCACTGGCAATAGATGCTCTCGCCACGGGTACGGCCGCCGTACAGCAGCCAGTCGTGTTGCACTGGCAATAGATGCTCTCGCCACAGGTACGGCCGCCGTACAGCAGCCAGTCGTGTTGCACTGGCAATAGATGCTCTCGCCACGGGTACGGCCGCCGTACAACAGCCAGTCGTGTTGTACTGGCAATAGATGCTCTCGCCACGGGTACGGCCGCCGTACAGCAGCCAGTCGTGTTGCACTGGCAATAGATGCTCTCGCCACGGGTACGGCGGCCGTAAAGCAGCCAGTCGTGTTGCACTGGCAATAAATGCTCTCGCCACAGGTACGGCCGCCGTACAGCAGCCAGTCGTGTTGCACTGGCAATAGATGCTCTCGCCACGGGTACGGCCGCCGTACAGCAGCCAGTCGTGTTGCACTGGCATTCACCGATGCCGTTGCGGACTAAGTGAAGCCTGCATGTGCACGGCGCAGTTTCAACTCGCCTCGAACTGGTCTCAACACTTCCCCCGACCTCGACCGTCCCCAGCACGGTCGATACCGCCATCTTAGAACGCACCTGGGGATGTGTAGCTTGCTTCATCATCCGATCGTGGTTGAGCTACAGCTGCAAAGCAAAAGCGAGTCAATGTTTGGAATACTCGATTTCGGCTTAGCTTCTAAATTTGAATGACCTGGTGGTCCTCACGGCCAGCTGAAGTATATCTTGTTTTGGAAAATCGTCTAACAGGAAATTCAACCGGGTGGTGCATTGAACGTGTTCTGCATACAACAATGAAACACAAACTGCAATATAGCACACATTCATTAGCATCAATTGGCATCATGTTTGTACAACTCAAGACACCAATGTAAGCAGAGGCGAAAAAAGCCAACGACACGCCGACGCACGTCGGTGACAGCTAAAGGGACACGCAAGACTAGTGAGACAGCCAAAGGCTGATATGTCATTTTCTTTCCAAGCTTGAAAACAACTTTTTTTTGGAAAATCAATCGTATCAGTCCATTTCTGGGCTAGTTTACATTAGAAGATGGCATATTGTATATAGTGGTAACGTCCTTATGAGTCAGCTGCTGGCTGAAAAAAATCTGCGGCACAGATGGCGGCCTATGCTAAATTCTCATAGAGGTCGGCGGTATGCCGGTGAGACAGCAAGTGAGCTGTCTCATGCGGGACATCTGTGGCGCGTTGAACCTTATTGAATGACCTTGCTGAAAGAAGTAGAATCGGGTCCTGGTAAATGACGTCATGTAAGTTAAGGGCATCTGCTTGCCCTTAATTAGCGTAATAATTCGTGAAACAAAAAAAGCAAATCAACTCGAAGACATTTTTTGAAGCAACTACCAACAGATACCAAAAACATTACCACTTTCTTTCTTGGATCCGCGGGTGCAAATACAGTTTTCTGTGATGTCATTTCGAGAACAAATTATACCTGGTGGCTTCAATGGTTCCTCTTGAATGGTATGAAGTTTAATCTCCTTGAATGGTATGAAATAGCATTGCATTGCGCGTAAAGAAGATGTCATTCGGTGTTGGAGGAAAGTGGAAGCAATAGTGCAGATCGGTGCCGAATGACGATGTCATCACATCAGTAGCAGGTAATTCATGTTTTTTTTTGTGGTGATTAATTGGACAATTTAGGAGCAAGGCAATGAAGGAGCAAGCAAGGAATTTATTTTCTTGTGATGGCTATGCCTGCTGACCGGATTTACGTACCTAGGTAGGTAGGTAGGTAGGTAGGTGCCTACCTACCACAGGGTTCTGTTTCTGCTTTGTAATCCTAAATGTGGACAAGAAGTTGCGGAGTAATGCAATATGCAGAGGATGTTCTTCTTTCAGCCTGCAACATCTGAATCTGTGCTTGTGCTGTCCAGTGAGTCTTGAGCATTTTATTCCAGAGCTGTTAATTGTTGGACAATACCATTCAACCCCCAGATAAGAAGAATGAGATAATAATTTGCTGGAGAGGATAATGTTTGGGTGCCAAAAATCTAGCAATAATCAATTTGTCATATTGTACCATGTCCACATTCTCAAGATACAAATTAGCTTCAACTTCTGGCAGCAGCCTGACTTTATTTGATGTGGATTTAATACAGTTACATCTAGTTGTGCCACTGAAATTTTCAATGGTGTAATGTCAATAGGTATTACCATTGCAATTATGTCTATTCTTACTAAATCAGAATCTTTGTTTGCTGCTGTAACCACAAAAGGTATTGTGTTTTGTTGTCACATCCTGCACAACTGCATCATTGTTATTTGTGGCCAATTGGAATTCAGCAAAATTTGGCATCCATGACACCTAGACAAATATGTTTACAATTTTAGACCAACTCGTAGTCATGCTCTTGCCCTTAAGCCAGCCGAGACAGCGTGGTAAATTTGTGCTTGGAAGGTTTTTTTTTTAATTCTTGGACCTTTTTTTTCCAGTGCAATATTTGTGAAGGTGACCAAAATGATGGGACCACCCACCTTTTCTGCAAATGCTTATTTTTCAGTTTTGAGGCAAAATAACACTAAAAAGAAGCTTTGTGTCAGCTAACAGTAAAAAAGTAAATGCTTAAAAAATAAAAATAAAACATAATCTGACCTCCCCTCACAAAAATATCCCAAAAAGGAAATTTAAAAATTTCAAACAATTTGTTTTCCTCAAATTACCCAACTTATAAAACTTACCACAACCTAATGAAAACTAACATAATATGCCTTGAAAGAAAAACAATTTGCAATTTAGTTTTGAGGATTTTGTTGATTTTTTGTTCACACTTCCAGCTTATGAAACCAAAACTAACCTAATCAAACTAGTATTATTGCAGTTTAAGGTAACCACAAGACAAGTTTTGCACACATTTTACTTAATAAAACATACAAAGGGGCTGGTTTTCATTAAGTTAGGTTAGGTTAGGCTTTTGTTGCAAGTTATGGTTTTTGGGAATACATGGGCAATTGTAAAAAATGTTCAAGCATTCTTTGTTCAAAAACAGTTTAGGCTGGGCTATGTTAAATTTGGTTAGGTTTTTTTGCTTATCATTTTTTTAAAAGAAAATAATTGTTTGGAAGTTATCTATTTCTTAACAGATAATTTTTAATGCATGGAAGGTTAGGCTAGGTTAGGTGGTTACATTTTTTTGTTTTGTTTTGAATGTTACTTGGTATGATATATTAAAACAACTTTGTATGCTACTTACTTACTTACAACTTTGTATGCTATATGCCGCCTCCACCGGCTGCCCCAAAAAATATTTCGTGGATTTAATGGTGACAAAACTCATGATTCGAAACATAAAAAGTGCTACCCTCCAATTTCTAGCTGAAATGTGTATCAACTATAAAGAGGATCAAACATACTTTTTCGACGCGGAGAAACAAGCGTTTGAGGCACTTGTTTTATTAACCATATATGCAAATAATTTGAGACAGCTCACAGGTTCGTCGGTGACAGCTTCGGCATTTTTTTCACCCCTGAATGTAAGTGACGTTCCATCATGGACAGAACTGTTTGTGTTCGAGACTAAATTTGATTTGATGGAAGAAGATGATCATCTCTGAAGGTCCTGGTCTGGAATCTCGTCAGGTTAATCCGCCCCCTGCAGGGGATTCGTGTAAGCCCGTCCTTTAACCCTTAACCGTCTCTCCGTTCAGATCCTCACAACCCGTCTCGGGGGGGGGGGGGGGATAAACACACCCCTCTATCTTCCAAACTATGGGCGGCACAAAAATGAATCGGGTGTCACGGGAAAGCTCTCGACGAGTAGGGTCAGACACCCCCCCAAAAAAAAAAAAAAATGCCCCCAAAAGGTGACGTCACTAGGGGTCCAAGGTTTTCAGGACTTACATCATGTTTTTGGCTCTGGGGAGTTCATTTTGGGGGAGATTTGAAGAAAAACAAAAATTAATTGGAATCAGAAAGGGAAAGCGAAATCGACCAGGGCCATACAATTTGTGTCCACCCCAAAATCACAATTTTATTTGTTTGAAATATCGAAATTTTTGGTTGTCCAGTTCTCTTTCATTTTCCTTTTCTAATGGGTAGAGCGGACCGAAAAACGTTGTTCAAAGTCAACTTGCTCCCATAAAAAAATGCTTACTTTAGCCAGAATCATCGATTTTAACTCTAATGGGCAAATATGCAAAACTAATAAGAAATCAAAAGCAGGAAAAAATAATACAAAATCATCTCGTGCTTGTTGTTGCATCCCTAAAGATAAGCAAACGCTGAAAGTTTCATTAAAATATCTTTATCCGTTAAAGCGCGACGACTGGTTGAACGTTTTTGGAGGTGACCTCACTTGACCTTGACTAACTCGTCGCCTTTAGATGACCTGACTTCAAAATTTTGGTACAACATGCCAAATTGATGTGGGAACAGGTATGCCAAATTGCGGCGCGCTTCCGGGCTCCGTTTTTGTTCACTATCCGCGGAAAACCTTAGGGGGGTCGTTAACGACCTCCCCCCCCCGAGACGGCGCGGGTTAAGGTCGCGACCAAGGAGACACGGTTCATGTCAACATGCCGCCACACGGTGCAGCTGATGGCCGACCTCATGGTAGCAAACATTTAACGATGTCATGTCAAGTCGCTGACCTATGACGTCATCAGTGGGAACATGACAGACGCCGCTTGCCGAAATGGTAAATTATCCGCAAGTAATCTCATTTATTTCCCCCAACTGTCAATGTTGAATGTGGCAGGGTGATTTACCGCTAGGTACAAGAAAATTGTGCTTCCAGAACTATTTAGGAAGCTTCTAAAACGAGGTCAACACTTCAACCTCACCTGACCTTTAACCTATGTGCCTAAATGTAGCATATCGTACACTGGTAACATCCCAAGATGATGTGATATACGGCGTGGAACATTTCAAGCGCGTATCAGCTATTGATTCTACACAAGGGGTGGTAAAACATAAACATCCTCGATTTTGCAAGACAAAGCGACTTTAAGCTAACCTGGGAGGTCATCCAGCAAAACAAATTATACACATTTGATGTAAATCACGAGATTTCATCACGTCCAATATGTGAGTTCTGTTTCATGCCGTCAGAACCCTTCGTTTGAAACTCTGGTGGGTCACAACCGACCCCATACACTGGTGATGGTGACAAATTACCGTGCATGGGCGAGGGTTGAAATGTTACCCACATCAGAATTCATATCAGATGGTTCTTGTGTGGTTAGGCATGCCAGAAGCTCGTCTTCATTGCCATTTACCTAGCCAAGATGGCAAGCAGCACGGTCACATTTCTGAAAGAAAACATCAGCTCACTCACAAAACAAATATCTCCATATAAAAAGCGCGACACTGGCACAAATGTATCCTAGCATTCAGCCAACCGGTGGGCTGCGAGAGATAAAAAATTGCGGACAGATTTTGCTTGCACCGTTATTGTTGGCAATCAAAAGAAAACATTGGCTGTTAAAGGGATCTCTGCATGGACTGAACTGAAGCGACGCCAGGAACAACGACGCTAGAAGAAAACACACAACGCCTTGAATTCGCAGAATGATTCCCGCCTTCGCTGTTTCTGCTATTTCTCAATACTTGGAGTGAGTGATACTAATTTGAAGACACAATGAACACACTGAATGTTAGCGAGAGAAAACCTCATGATACGTATTCATCTCTGTTAATGCATGGTTTGCAATCACAGCACGCGTGGTGATCGGTAGGAGAGCTGTGGACGGGCTCATCAGTCATCAGTGGTGCCGGCGGAGCTGTGGACGGGCTTATCAGTCATCAGTGGTGCCGGCGGAGCTGTGGACGGGCTCATCAGTCATCAGTGGTGCCGGCGGAGCTGTGGACGGGCTCATCAGTCATCAGTGGTGCCGGCGGAGCTGTGGACGGGCTTATCAGTCATCAGTGGTGCCGACAGAGCTGTGGACGGGCTTATCAGTCATCAGTGGTGCCGGTGGAGCTGTGGACGGGCTCATCAGTCATCAGTGGTGCCGGCAGAGCTGTGGACGGGCTCATCAGTCATCAGTGGTGCCGGCGGAGCTGTGGACGGGCTCATCAGTCATCAGTGGTGCCGGCGGAGCTGTGGACGGGCTTATCAGTCATCAGTGGTGCCGGCGGAGCTGTGGACGGGCTTATCAGTCATCAGTGGTGCCGGTGGAGCTGTGGACGGGCTCATCAGTCATCAGTGGTGCTGGCAGAGCTGTGGACGGGCTCATCAGTCATCAGTGGTGCCGGCGGACACCGCTTCCGGAGGCAGTTCCAGCGTCGCCACTCCCCACGTGTGGCTATGCTGACCCAAACTCTAATTATATGACCACGTTTTGTCGACCATTCAGATTTATGCACGACGTCTCCAGTCGCCCCATAGCAGCGGCAGGTCTCCTTTGACTTCGGATGAAAATAATAGTCATGCTGGTGGCTCAGTTTGAGGAGCTCAAGACCGTCGTCTCGTATGGGAAATGTGTTAAAACCCTGTGCGGACGAATATTTATGTATGTCAGTCATAGGCGCATTGCGTGATGGTCGTGTCTTGCCTTATTTTCAAGCGTTCCATATCACTGTGGCGGCGTAAGAATAGCCGCTGTATTTAAATGGATGAGACTGAGTGTACAAATACAAATCCAAAAACATCGCCTTGAGTATTTATACAGTCTTGCGCCTGCAGGCACGTATACGATGCTGAAATGTTTTCGGATGCGATACATTCACCAAATTGCATTCCAAAAGTCACAATGAAAAGCGCCACCCCTCCTGATGCTGAACTTGAGACCTCGAAGCACACATAGAGCACGTTTCCTCTGCCACCTGGGACGGATGGCAGGCACCGGCTGCGGTGAGAGGTGTATGGTGCCACCTGGGACGGATGCCAGTCACCGGCTGCGGTGATAGCTGTATGGCGACCTGCACTAGCGCGGGATGTCGCCGCTAACCCCTTTATTTAAACAAACACTGATAGTACTTCAGGATAAATATTGTGATGAACGTTGGTAAATTTAAAGTTGAAGATAATTAATCTGGCTCTTATTGGCACAAATGCGAACTTGTAGTGCTGTATTACAATGTAAAACGCTCCTGAAGCTTGCTAGTGAGTGGAAATGCCGCTACAAACCACTTTCAATCAAAATATGGGGCACTCACTGAAGAGCATAGGGATACAAATTGTTCAAAACACATATTAAAGGAACACATGTGGCTGTGAATGAAGAGTCGGAATACTGTAGCATGAAGTTATTACGGTTTCAAAAGCGTGGCCTCATTCAAGTTAAGCCGAATCGAACCTGTCGGGTCGCTCAGATGACATGTGTACGATATGTACGCAAGAAAACTCGCTATGGTTTTGCTCTCGTTCGTAATTAGTTTTGTGCGTTGTTCCACATGGTAACTTAGGAGAAGACAGTTCCTTAAATCATTCCTGGAGCGAACATATACGATAGAACAGCAATATGCTGGCCCATTTATGTTTCAAGGATATCCCGCCATTGCATTGTGTCAAGCCACCAATGGTCTGCCAAAAGCGTGATGCTGCTTTCGATTCGATTCGGTTTTTGACGGCGAAAACATGATATGCTTTCCCCGTAGCTCTGCAACCACTTATCTGAATAGCCCCGAAACTGGACGCAAGACGTCTGGCTCTGCTCGCGAGAGCGTCTGATTTGGCGAGTGGAAGAAAAACAGCTTCAATCGGGCGTGGCCGGCGGCAGCCGTCTGACAGAGGGTGGCGTTTTCGCCGACCGGCCGTCGGCCGCGCGCCTGTAATTGACGTCTCACCGAGTCTGACCGGTCGGGGCCATCTCACCACGGCCGTCTACAGCGAGCCAGGCGCCGACGCTGAAAAAAAACCGGCGGCCAGCTGCCAGTGAAGTGAGATGGTCAGCGCTGTCAGCGTAATTACGCCAGGCGGCCGCGGCTGTCGGCGGCACGCTTGGAGTCGGACAGGGCTGCCTGCAGATGGACAGAGCTGCTGAGAGGTGGACATAGCTGTCTAGAGGTGGACAGAGTTGCCTATTGATGAACAGGGCTGCTGAGAGGTGGACAGAGCTGTCTAGAGGTGGAAAGGGCTGTCTGCTGATGGGCAGTACTGCTGAGAGGTGGACAGAGCTGTCTAGAGGTGGAAAGGGCTGTCTGCTGATGGACAGTACTGCTGAGAGGTGGACAGAGCTGTCTAGAGGTGGAAAGGGCTGTCTGCTGATGGACAGTACTGCTGAGAGGTGAACAGAGCTGTTTACAGGTGCTTATATATAGAACCTTGAATGGTCAGCATGTAAGACGAATTGCCTCTTGCACGAGAAGTTCTTCAAACGAGGGATTGCAGACCTTGAGGTTGAATATTTGAACTTCAAATGCAAGCTATAATTCATTTGGATGCTGGTAAGTGAAATTTTTGTTTCTTTCATGATATGATAGACTATTAGGATTTATTATTTACGAATTATTAACGAAGTTTATGTTTCATCCCTAAGTCCAGTTATTATCCTAGGAAGATGAAAATTCGAAGGCGGCCATGATTCTTAGGGGTCAGTACGGGATCGCGGTAGTTTAGTCGGTAGGGCGTCCGGCTCTTGATTGCAAGACCGTGGGTTCGAATCCGTAACGGGCGGGATTTCCGAGTCCACCCGCGATCAATCGGCATGAGAAGTCGGCAAAGCTACACTGAAAACGAATTTACCCCCAATTCGCGAGTTAACCCGCAAATCGTGGGGTGTCGGTACACAGCCGATTCCAACCCCCTCAGACCATGGTTACGCAACTCTCATATTGCGGGTTCAGTTACACCAGGACGACGGGTTTACCCATTCTTTTTACCCTTGGTGCCAGGGTTACTCTTTATCAGTTACTCTTAACTTACGCGTTACTATTTATCAGTTATTCTTAACATACGAGTTACTCTTCATCAGTTACTCTTAACTTACGAGTTACTCTCCTTCTTTCACGGGCTACACTATTGTCATTACTCCTCGTTCGGTGGTTATCTTTTAGGGGTCGCGGTAGCTCAGTGGGTAGGACCTTCAACTCTTTGTTGCAAGACCGTCGGTTCAAATCCCACAACCGGCGGAATTTTGGAGTCTACCCGCGACCATTCGGCGTGAGTGGTCGGCGACGCTGTAAAACCAAACAGTCGAATGCGTCGTAAAAACCCAAGGCTCTTCTTGTTGGGGGTTTTCTTTTGCACTTTATCCCCATGTAGAAGTCAATCTTTCGTCTTTAGTTTCCTGCAGAGGTGCTCTATTCAAGAATTCGCAGCACACAAGTCACTCTTTTGTAGTTACCCTTGACCAGTTAGTGTACATCGATGCCTGTCTTAATTTGCAAGCTATTCGAGTGCCACTGCGCCGAATTTTAGATCAACTCCGATACCCTTACGATTCTTCCTCGATTAATTATTTGGTCCTCTAGTTTCGAAGCTAATCACTTATAATCCCACTCATTCATGCTACTACTCTTACCAGTGCGGGGATTGATATTAACCTCGATACTAGTCTTAGCCCCATGCCTATCATTTGCATAGTCTTCGCTTCACACAATAGCTGTTATATGACTTAAAATTCGCTCGCTGCTCATAGCAGACCAATGATTATAACTGGCATGCAGCTTGTTCTATTCATTGGCTCTTCCATAAACATCAATCCACGGAAGATATTTTGGGCTACCTAACATGCTGTCGCCTTCCAATAAAAGCTGATCACTTGAACCCTTTCGTAAATTTCCAAAGGCGTGAGACACAGAAAAGGCGGTGCATTTATTACTTCGTATGCGGCAATATCTAGGTTAAACAAAACGACCCTGGAGAGCCTCCGGACATGTCTCGAACTTGCAAAGCCATTTGCACTGCCCCAACCCGTCTTACACCAGAAAGGACACATCTTTAGACACTTGCAAACACGTTCGTCTCCAACGCATATTCCGGAATGGCCAAAGCCGTGTTGGGGAAGCGCGCGGGGACGGGTTGCGCGAACACCGTGAACTTGGCGCCTCACGGAAGTAGCCGGTATACTGCGTTGATAGGTTGAATTTCAGCACTTCCTCGCCCTCCTCGGCGAGCATGTTTTCATCGATGCAGGGAGCTGACTTGACAAGGTATTTCTCCTGCATGACCTCCAACTCGTGGAAGAAGCACAGCACGGGTTCTACCGTCTCTTCTGCAAAATGAATTCTAAACATATAAACATACCAATAAGAAAACGTTTGTCATGTACCTATTGTGCCCTCTGGCAGAGCTGAGGCTCCCTGTGGACAAAACAAAATAACTATGTCCTTTGTCATGACGCAAACTGCAAAACATAGCAGGTTTCAATGATATCTTGTTGGGGCAGCACTCTGACCTTGGGGTAGATGTTTTAAAGCTTTGGGCAGGCAGTAATAACCTGCAGAGGCGCAGCGAAGGGGCCGGGGGCCCTCCCCTCCCCGTTAGCAAACAAAAATATACTGGATGATACAAGAAATTGTTTTGATTTTCACCACGTAAAACGAAAAAAATCGGTGAGATTCTCGCGCCAAGGCGTTCTCCGATCCGTGACATTGTTGGGGATCACCCCCCTTAAGAAAATCCTGGCTGTGCCACTGGCATTTGTGGCAGGTTTTGGAACCTACAATCCAAACTTTTAGCTCCACTCACATCAGCACATTTAATAAAGAAATTATTGTGCCATGATCACGCCACTGGCAGATCTAGGGGAAAATTGAGGGCATGTTCCCCCGCCCCCTGATGGACATGTGGATCCTATTTGACAGGAAAAAGATGCTCTCTAGCACATTTGAGTGCACCTCTTCCCACTTCCCACTCAACGAGTGCTTCAGCTGATACCACCCCTCATGAAAGAAAATACTCCCAGTTCGGATAAATGTGCTCCCATAACCACAAATATATATTTTTATATTCCGCCCCTGAATAATAATGGAGGATCGTGACCCAATGCCCACCAAGTATGGTACTGCCCTCACCACCACTCAAAATTACGTGCCTAGTCAACTGAATGTACCCTACCTTAAGGTACATTCGGAGTAGCTTTCTCCGCAGAACGATTGCGCCTTCCCCATCTCAGACATTATGAGCGGGCGAAATGTGCTGTATTCAAAGTGTAAAGCTCTAAAGTAAGTGATTGAAAATATTTTGTTGAAAATCACGCACGCCGATTAATAAGAAAACGTACTAGGAATTTTCACCCAGTTTTAATAACCAAACTTTCTCAACGATGCTGTTGACATATAGCAATCAGGGTGAGGATGTCTTGAAGAAAAAAAGTCAGCATAATCTAACCTAACCAAGCCTAACTTCCCATGTAAGGGAGGGTTTTGAGAACAAAGGAGAAAAAGTACCAAAAAGTGGGAAATAATCAAATTTTCTTTCTAATTTTACAAGACAATTTTGTTCCAAAAATGTTGCGTTAGGCTAGACTAGATTAGGTTATGTCAGGTTTCTTACTTCGGAAAAATTATGAGGAACGAATAATTTTGGATTTTTTCCATTTTATCAACTTTGCCAAACATTGGACATTAGGCTAGGTTATATTAGGCTATGTTACATTTCTTAACCTTCTTTTTATGTTGTTAACTAACTCAGCATTCTTTGTCTAATTTCGCCTGCCAACTGAAAGGTAAGCATTTGAAAACGAAATGAGAAGTTACATCATGTTAACCAAATTCATAAGCATTGCTTTGGGAAATTAAATTCAAAGGATTCATAACGCACCTTAAGGTTCAAATTTACCAACATTATTGTGATTTAGATTATTCACAAGACCAGGTTTGCACACATTTCACCACCATGAAGTAAATAAAGTGATTACTTTTGGTTAGGCCTAGTTAGACTAGGATTTTTTTTTTCAGTTTGAAAAATGCTTTTAAAATATTTTTTTTTCAAGGCAATTTTCGATTTTTTTTCTTCAAAAGTAGGTTAGGCCTGGTTAGTTTAGGTTAGGCTACGTTCTTTAAATTGAAAAATTGTGGTTTTAAAATGTTTCAGATTTTCACTTTTTCAATGCTTCCTCCTGCATGGGAGGTTAGGCTATGCTAGGTAGATTAGGTTAGGTTACAATTAATTTTTATGTTTAGCAATATTTTATGCTGCTACCTAACTGAAGGCTTCTTTTTTGGTGTAAGTGTTTGCCTGCCAACTGAAAAGTGAGCATTTGCACCGAAAATTGGTGGTCACATCATATTAACCACATTTTCCAATGCCTTGCATTGGAAAAGCAATTCTAAGAATTAATAAAGCGCATTAAAGCACAAATTTACCATATCTCTGGCCTAAGTTTGCATTGTTCCATTTGATGCCATCCCAGTCTCTCCTATCTCCAGTTGCATTTTGACTATTCCATTCGATACTATTCCACTTTAGATCCTGTTCCATATGACGTTATTCCTTTTGAACATTCCTCCATTTAATACTGGTACAGCTGCACCTACTTTTCGACATTCCATTCGATGCTATTCAACTTTCGACTTTGCTCCATTCGTCCCTATTCCAGTTCGAGACCTTATTATTTCATTTCACTTTTCCGCTTTCAACCTTATTCCATTTAACACTAGTTTTCCAACCTGGGATGCCTTCAAAGATGTGGAAAGTTCCACCTCTCACCTCTGCACCAGTCCCAGATGTTCATGCAAGATTTTGGCAATCCGTTTTTTACTTTTGATTTGATTGCCCACAAATGCATATCAATTTATCTAGTAAGGGTTGATCCCTCACATGCTTAGCTCAATAACTGAGACTGACAGAAGACCATAGTTATTTTGTGGAAACAAAATACACCCCTTGAACACAGCTACATCCATTGAAGAAGAATATGGGCTCAATTTGGGTCGTCAGGCTCGTGCTTCTTGGGGGATTATGTCCCCCAAGAAGCACGAGCCTGACGACCCAACATTTTTTCTGACTCAGCTTTGTGTTGTCACAATTTACCTGCTCCACAAACAAATATCAAGCAACATGATGCATGAACAGATTGCACTACAATCCACCATTATGTTTATCAAATTTACATCTCTGCTCTACCCAGGGGTGCTGTTTGGTATATTTTCAGGGGGCAAGTGCCTTCTCAATGTTGACTTTGCCCCCTCCCCCAATAATGTATATTTTAACATGGAACACTATGTAGTGTGCCCCCGAGTCCATTTCGTCCTCCCTATTCCCTTCATGTATTTGTCCCCCCAATCATTTTCAGAAATCAACGCCCATGGCTATGCCATGTCAATTTCATATTTTGAAGCTATAATTTGAGCACGGACTTTTCAGAGCATTTTTCCCTTGTACAGGTCCAACTCAAATTTGCTGCAGCAATGCACCACTAGCATCACACAGCCACCAATATATGTTAGAATTATGAAGTGTTATGATCTAACCCGAGGAGATCATACCACCAGAATAGTGTGGGGGTGCAGGGTATGGTTTTACTGGGAGCTGGCCATCTGTGAAGTGGTAAATTTGCAGCTAACCGACTACAGTCATCAGTCGTCAGCCACTTACCACATGGCTTACCTTAGACTCATGTAATGAAAAACACGTAGCAACTAGATTTGATAGATAACTAGAGCAATGTTTTATGTTGATCAATTGTATCAACATCATATATATTTGTCCAAAATGTAAACAGCACAATGCATTCATAAAGCCATGAAAGTCATAAAGTGTTAAGGCTTAATAAGAGCCAGAGGAGCCCATCTGTGTCAAGCCTATCTAGAAAAGATACCAGAAAAGTACATGCTCCAACCCCAATCAATCCATTATCTCAAGTTCCAAGGGAACTATATATCCCAGCCTATCTAGCACCATTCACCTGATATTGCATATCACACACCTCAACAATTCCAAACTCCTCCAATCATGCCCCATTGCGCTACCATAGCCAATCTCACTAGTATCACATTCCCGAAGGTTGGTGCTGAATCCATTGCTAGGTACACCCTATATAGTATAATATACTTCTAGTGGTATAATATATACTATATATTATAATATACTTCTAGTGGTATAATATATACTATATAGTATAATATACTTCTAGTGGTATAATATATACTATATAGTATAGTATACCAAGTAGTATAATATATACTATATAATACTCAATTTATCAGCATGATCAAAAATAATTGTCAGACTCCATCCAACCCCACCTAAAGGGACATGTACAATGCACACCCACTTAGCATAGTTATCACCTCATCCACCACCCCATATAACTAAAAAAATAAGATTTTTTCAACCCAAAATAGTTGTCCGCTCTATTAAAAAAACAATTCAAAGAGGGACCCCCACAACATCAGCAGGCAGACTGTTCCACTGATCAACAATCCTGTGACTGAATACCTGTTGTCGCTTATCTGTTCTACAGTTTGATTCGTTTAACATGAATTGATGACCCTTATGCGATGGTCCAAATAGAAGGGCATCATTCAGGTTGACCTGATCTAGCCCTTTAATAATTTGATGCATTTCAATCATATCACCCCTTAATCTCCTATACTTGAGTGAGTGCTGCATTGTAATACTGTATACTGAGTATTCCAGTGCATGTTTGCTCGTTATCAGCTACGGGTTGTGCATGTTGCAATAGACTGTGACACATTCCAATCTGGAAGCCTCTGGTACCACTCCTCCCTATGGGGCATCATTCGTTTATGTAGTGTTCCACAGACTACAATTTGGAACACTTGTGCCAATATTAATCACTGCTGGCATTATCTTGCTGCACTCGTGACCTATTGATGCCCTCACTGTCAAAACTCAAAATGTTCATCAGCTTTGTTCATTAATTTTGTTCTCAATCCAACGTATAACAACAAAACCCATTTACCTCACAATCGCTGGAAATACTGGATTGAACATGAGCATGACCAGTGCAAATAGGAAAAATTGAGTCTCTAAGCTGTTAGTGAGAATTATAACTGCTTAATATTACAAAACAATACAACAACAAAAAAAAATCACACAGCATGCTCCTTCAAGTTAACCTGCTAAGAAGCCCAGGTTGGCCTTCTTGACTGGACTCTTCTCACCCCAAGACAAGACATAGTGTATTATTGAACTTGGGCATGTCATGTTGCTTTTTTACCTCATTTTATATTCTGTTACCTAACTCGATGTCTCTAGTTTGTGTTATTTTGCCTACCAACTGCACGTGCCAATTTTGCACCTGCCAATTGCCAACTGCAAGCATTTGCACAAGGAATGAGTGGTCACATTATGACATTATAGAAGTGTGGTCACATTATAGAATGAGTGGTCACATTATATGCACATAGAATGAGTGGTAATCGCCTCCATAAACATTGCACTCGGGAAGAAGAAATTCCAAGAATTCATAAAACACCTTAAAGTACAAACTCACCAGTATTATTGTGCTTCAGGGTATTGATAAGATAAGTTTTCCACACATTTTATATCCATGAATCAAAGAAAGGGGTTAGTTTTGGTTATGCTATTTTTGGGTAGTTGATTTTTTTTGTTTGGAAATATTTTAAGCATTTTCCAAAGTTTTGAGGACAATTATTGATTGGTTCTTTAAAAAAAAAACCGACTAGGCTAGGCTAGGCTAGGTTAGGTCATGCTATTTTTGTCATTTGAGAAATAATTAGAGAAAAAAAATGCTCAGATTTTTTTTCCCATTTTAACTGACATGGAAGGCAGGGCTAGGTTAGGTTTGGTTATGTTATTTTTCTGTTTTAAATATTGTTTTATGACTGACTGTTACCTGAATCACAACCAAATTTTTGGTGTTATTTTGTCTGCCAACTGAAAAGTAAGCATTTGCACAGTAAATGAGTAGTCACCTCATGTTAGCCACATACATAAACATTACATTGGAAAAAGAATTTTGAAGATTTCATAAAACACTAAAGCACAATATTACTCCCATTTTCCCATCCCAATAATGTTAGGGTAGTTTTTTTAGTTTGAAAAGCATGCTCAACATTTCCAAACATTTTGACGAAAATATTTGATTACTTCTTTAACAACAGGCTAAGCTAGTCTAGGCTATGTTAGGTTAGGTTAGGTTAGGTTAGGTTATGTTAGTTTTTCATTTAAAAAAAAACGAGAAAAATTTTCAGACTTTTATATTTGTTCAATATTTTCCTTACATGTTTTTACCTTACACGTCCTTACATGTTAGGATAGGTTAGGTTAGGTTATTTTTCTTTGTTTAAACATTGTTTTTATGCTATGTTACCTAACTCACAACCCAACGTTTGGTGTTATTTGGCCTGCCAACTGAAAAGTAAGCATTTGCACAGTGGTAATCGTTTTGGGTAACCACATAACGACACCCGATTGACGGGTCGCCCTTTAAGAGTTACCGGCGATCTGCGAGACTGTCGTTGTAATTAGTTGAATGGAGTATTCATCAAGTGTATTGCAAAAGAGTAAATATTTACCCTTCCATGGATATACCCTGATTTGGTAGTTACTCTTTCACGACGAACCTGAATATGTGTATCTTAACTAAAATAAGATAGTAAATTTTCAAATTACTCGCCATCATTGGGTGCCGTGAAAGAGCTACCCGTGAGCCTTGGGTAGTTTTGTTTTCAGCGGGGTAATTTTGTTTTCAGTGTATATATCTCACACAGGTTTCCCGAAAGAAAACTTTTCTGAACTCTACTTTTGGTTTCATCAGCCCGTCGCACCGTGACACAGTCAATCTTGCCCCGACATATCCGGCCGATCTGGTCCGACTAGTAAATTAGCATTGCCTTCACCTTGTCTGCGTCCGACACTCATAAATTTCCTCGCTTCACAGGCAGCACGGGCAGCGGGAGTGTGCTCCCCAGACATGGCCCACCCATTGTTTGTGCCCTTGCTGATATTTTACTGCATTCGTAGATTTATATTTTCACGATGCAATAAATGGCTGTGCGAATGGTTTCTCGGCTATCGGAATATGATTGCAATGTTATGGATGCCTCTTTCCCCTTGTAATGCATCGTAAGGTATTACTCATAGATCATCTACTTCCAGATTTGGAACAAATTTGAAGGCATTTTGTCATTTCTTTTTTACCTTCGACCTCACCAGTTATAATACACCTGCAACACAACACCCAGGATCATATAACCAACATTCTCATTCTAGGACGTTCCTCAAACGTCAAAAGGTTTGTATTTCAGTAATATACCATTTTAAACACATATAAAAAGAGGCCACGTTAAACTAGCGCAAAACAAACATGCATGCCTGATTTAGAACGGATATATAGAGTTTTAGGAGGAAACCTTCTTTTTTGCTTCGAAAGATAAAACATCGAACTTAATTTTTTTTCTTCAAATCGCATTGTGACTGTCCCGAAAGTTAAAGTAGGTCACGTGACTTTAGATTACGATGTCACGATTTCAAATAGCCTATAAACGAAAATTCCGAAAGAGCCTGAAGATGCAGAGGATTATTGTGAGTTCGTCGATATATACTTTTGCATAATTCAGATTGTTCTTCATTGAGTTAAAGATCTCAAAATACACCCTTGTTAGGTGACATCTTAAAATGCCCGAGGCTATAACTCCTTGACCGTTAATCTGATCTTTCTAAAAACGGCACAGCTGGATTCGGCCCATCAGATATCCCCACACGATTATTTTCGTTAAAAACAAACAAAATATTGGGTGATATTTTGGCTTTCACTTGTTGATTTGTCGTTGAATAGGCCAGCAAGTACATCATACCACAATGGGCTTTAGGGACAGTGCTGAACCATTGAACACTTGGAGGAAGTGACAGCAGTGAACACTAGTACAGCATTATCTAAGAATTATGTTTCGTGAACAAAATGAGCGTGGTAGGTGTGCATTAAGTGGAAGCGTCATACATTGCACAAGGATGAGAACTTGCATAGGACACGACCGTTCCTTTTCTGTTATAATGCATAATTAAATTATATTCGAAATACTTCAGTAACATGCAAACTATTAAAATAACTCTGCCACACCAGTTCAAGCTGACAATATGGTGGGCAACATTCGATTGACCCATAAAACAGGAGGAATCTGCAATGTGATGGATGTCGTGCCTGAGCATTACTTTCGCCACAAAGGCCGTTATGAGTTGGCTTGTGACGAGATGGCGCAGTGGCCGGCTGTTCACGGCCGGGTATCGCCCTCCCGGGACTTTAAAACTGCTCGTTGCTGCCGGCTGTTATCGCCCACCGGCACCTAATACTCCATCCATCCGCCGTGACCGGCGCCACGCGGTCTGCAGTGGTGTAGGTGGGACGCAGTGGTGTAGGTGGGGCGTGGTGGTGTAGGTGGGACGCAGTGGTGTAGGTGGGACGCAGTGGTGTAGGTGGGACGTAGTGGTGTAGGTGGGACGCAGTGGTGTAGGTGGGGCGTGGTGGTGTAGGTGGGGCGTGGTGGTGTAGGTTGGACACAGTGGTGTAGGTGGGACGCAGTGGTGTAGGTGGGACGCAGTGGTGTAGGTGGGACGCAGTGGTGTATGTGGGACGCAGTGGTGTAGGTGGGATGCGGTGGTGTAGGTGGGACGCAGTGGTGTAGGTGGGACGCGGTGGTGTAGGTGGGACGCGCTAGTGTAGGTGGGACGCAGTGGTGTAGGTGGGACGCAGTGGTGTAGGTGGGACGCAGTGGTGTAGGTGGGATGCGGTGGTGTAGGTGGGACGCGCTAGTGTAGGTGGGACGCAGTGGTGTAGGTGGGGCGTGGTGGTGTAGGTGGGACGCAGTGGTGTAGGTGGGACGCGGTGGTGTAGGTGGGACGCAGTGGTGTAGGTGGGACGCAGTGGTGTAGGTGGGACGCAGTGGTGTAGGTGGGGCGTGGTGGTGTAGGTGGGATGCGGTGGTGTACGTGGGACGCGGTGGTGTAGGTGGGACGCGGTAGTGTAGGTGTAGGTGGGACGCGGTAGTGTAGGTGTAGGTGGGACGCGGTAGTGTAGGTGTAGGTGGGACGCGGTAGTGTAGGTGTAGGTGGGACGCGGTGGTGTAGGTGTAGGTGGGACGCGGTAGTGTAGGTGTAGGTGGGACGCGGTAGTGTAGGTGTAGGTGGGACGCGGTAGTGTAGGTGTAGGTGGGACGCGGTGGTGTAGGTGTAGGTGGGACGCGGTAGTGTAGGTGTAGGTGGGACGCGGTAGTGTAGGTGGGACGCGGTAGTGTAGGTGGGACGCGGTAGTGTAGGTGTAGGTGGGACGCGGTAGTGTAGGTGGGACGCGGTAGTGTAGGTGGGACGCGGTAGTGTAGGTGGGACGCGGTAGTGTAGGTGTAGGTGGGACGCGGTAGTGTAGGTGGGACGCGGTAGTGTAGGTGGGACGCGGTAGTGTAGGTGGGACGGTGATGGCGAGGTGGGCACCGTGTCGCAGACCGACTGAAGCCGATGAGACGCGCTTCAGTAGGCTGACACAGACGTGGCGCGGTGGCCATTGTGTTGGAGCCACTTGGCACGTCGCCGTAAATAGTGGTGAGCTTCCTGCCATCGGCCCACGCCAGCTGCCGATCGCTGCAATGGAAACGCGACGGCCGTACTGCCCTGCGCCACTGGCACGGTGCTCAGCTACCGAGACGTCGAGGTTAATTTAGCTTCCTGCGGACAGGCACGTGACACATAGTAAGTATGCAGTAAGAAGTCCTCACAGGAAGTACTGAATAATGAGAATGCTTTTTCACTGTCCTAAAATGTTGCTCCTGGCGCCACATTGCCAAACCACACCTGACTACTAATTCGCCCAGAATTGTCGCCATGAGGCTCGGTTACTGAAATTGTGTGATGGTGCCATATATCTATTTATTC
>JAOTOM010004462.1:185000-252500 GCA_034440615.1 Ashinkailepas kermadecensis
ATAAATGGGCGGAAGAAGGGCGTGGTGATTTCAGTAAGGACACACATGTCCCTTACTGCAGTCGCGCATCACCACCAGCCGGTGGTGGCCACGTATTTGTAAACACACATTGGCTGTTGGCATCTCCTGTCGATAATACAGCTGACACATACCAAGCTTTCGTCATAGACCTACCACGCTCAAAAACATTATTCACTTCTCGCGCTGTGGAAGCGAGCACGCTGTGGAAGCGAGCACGCTGTGGAAGCGAGCACGCTGTGGAAGCGAGCAGTAATATCATCCGCATCGATGCAGATGATATATCTATTGATAGTACGACAGCGATTTCATACCATACCACTATAGACCCAGCCGGCAGCAGCCAATCAACGGGTATGACGTCATGGCCAGATAGGCACAACATGCACCCCAGTCTCGATTTAACTGTCCGAGTATTTCGCCTTAGTGTCCCTGCAATTAACAAAGGGGTTTCTTGGCAGCTTATTGGAAGTACCACTAGCTCATAAATTCTTCAGTGGACCAATTAAACCAGAATTATGGCCTGCCTGTAATTCTCCATGGACTTCTGGCTGATGGCTAGGTTATTTCCAGGAATCTGTGCGCCATGCCCGATGGCTGTGAAATGAGTCCCGCGTTTGAGATGGCGGACGACCCTTGCCGGCACTGAAATGAAGCATGCTATTCGTCTTGGTTCCCCAGTACAGTTGTGCCGACAATTTCAGGATCTCGATTCACCTCCGATCGAATCCTGAGTTAAATTGCTGACGGCTTCTTGGCCAGGTGTTCTGATATACATGGCTGCATGGAGTCATGCTGAACCAAATCTTCCAACAGTTCAAGCTTGCGGGAAAATGCTTGTCTGAGCCCTCCCAGTGTCGCATAATTTCCTACTCCTCGCAGTGCCAGGGATCAACTTGATCCCCTCTCACCACTAACTTTAGTTCTCAGCTAGATCGAGATGCGGCAACGAAGGGGATCCATTCTTGAAATATCAGAGCTACATGGAGCATTTCTCTTTACCTCTTTTATTTGACCTTCTATGTTAGGTCGAAGAGATCCACGTCGGTATGTTGTCAGTCACCGGGTCTTTGCCGTAGTTTTTGGACTGCGATTTTGCGTTCGTCAGCATCGGTGATGTGCTAACTGAAAACTTCTTCTAACACAATAACACGTGCAAAAGTCAAAGTCACCGATTAGACGAATGTCAGGCACCTGGAAAAATGTGATGAATCGTTGAAACTGACTAACCATTCTCGAACCTGATTGTGCTCAGGAAAAGGTCAGGGAAGGCTAAATAAAATTTCAAATCAAGCTTAGGGATCGTGATGAAACCAGAAACGAAATCAGAGTACATAATTACCCTGGTTGAACCATTTCTACTTCGCAATAGTTTGCATTTTAGCCTCCAGAGAGCCTGCAATACGTTTATTCTTGGTATGTTTCAGGTATCATATCTCAGTTACCCTACCTGATAACGACTTGAACTTTGCAACACCATTACAGGAGTTAATTTGCCACTCCATGCATGCCAGTGTTTGGGAAAACTCTTAATTTATCATCAAGTTATCCACACAACAACATGGTTCCGGTTTGAATAACAGTCTGGCTTGACGACATGACATGAGGTCAAGTTTCTCATTTTTGCATTTTTATTGGGTCATTTGATGAAGAGAATATGTAGAAGCATCGGTGTGATTAGTCGTGTCAGGTATTATCTATAAAAAAACAACTTACCTAATGCAACTCTCTATTTCTAACGTATTTGAAGTACCGTTGTCTTATCTGGGGAATTCATCATGAAGCAAAATTTCAAGAGTTTCAAATTTTGCAAAAACGAGCAGTTAAAGTAATTGAAAGTGTATATGCCTCAATTAGTGCAACTTCAATATTTTTGACAATGCACTTCAGAAGGCCAAAGTTGACACCCTTCCCCCGGTAGTGCCTTGGCGTGAGAGTTTGCTCGAGTTTTGCTCGCAAAAAAATAGGTACTAACCACGCATGGCAAGAACATTGGGTTTCCTTTAGCTGAATTGGCTCACACCTGGGCACAAAGTTGACTTTAAAATATGCGCTATCTAGGCGTTTATGGCGGCCGTGACATTGACTGGGCGCCGTGGTATCGCATGTGCCACTGCTCAGCTTCTGTCATGTGCCTCGCCTAGTCCTGTTGTAATCTGCCTTGACGTTCTATAATATGATTGGGTGTTATATCAGTCATAGAGTTGACGGTGCTGCGTCGTTGTTGGGCTTCGTTATTTTGAACGATAATACAGGCCAAGCGAGTTCTCCTACAACAACTTCCTGGTCTGGAAAACGCTGACCAGGAATTACGTAATTTGGGAGGAACTGAACATCGAGTCCAGACATCCTGGAATGATTACAGCAACCTGCACCACAACTCTAAGTAATATTTGACCCGTTTCAGCCCATCGTATCTTATTGCATACCTAGTCATGACATAGCCTTACGGAAGCCATTCGTTGTGAAAAGCGAAGAATAATTGGACCTCATATCCACCCTCATAAAGTCCGTTTGTCTGCTGTTATCAGACAGGAAGAGGCCGAGCCGACAGGAAGGGCCATTGAAGGGTCACTGGGCGTCATTTCTGCCGTCACAAAGTCAGTTTGCATGTCGTTATCAGACAGGAATAGGCCGAGCCGACAGGAAGGGCCATTGAAGGGTTATTGGGCCTCATCTCTACCCTAGCAGAGTGAATTTGTCTGCCGTTATCAAACAGGAGCAGGACGAGCCGACCGGAAGGGCCATGGAAGGGTTATTGGGCCTCAGCTCTACCCTAACAGAGTGAATTTGTCTGCCGTTATAAAACAGGAGCAGGACGAGCCGACCGGAAGGGCCATTGAAGGGCAACTGGGCTTCATCTCTACCCTAACAAAGTCAGTTCGTCTATCGTTATCAGACAGGAACAGGCCGAGCTACCATAGCGACGCTATGGTAGCTCGGCCTGTCCATATGAAGGCGGGCATATTATGAAACAACTGTGTTCTAGCTATCCAATGGAACTGCCGGGATGGGGTGATGTCGTAGTGGTAACCTCGTTATGTGATGTCGTATATTACGTTCCCATGCACACAACAAAACAAAAACATGTTACTTCGCAGTATAAGCCTAAGTTGATTCTAAGCCAAAATTTTTTTTTTATCGAGTAATTGTGGTAAGAATGACAAGTATGCATGCAAGTATTTCTGCGCTTTGCCTACCTTGTGTTGTCTATTGTCGTATGTGAGTTGAAAGTAAGCTTCATCTAATGCGAAATTCACTGTAATAGATATGAACGAATGAACGAACGCAATGCACGAATGTCAAGGGACAATTCGGTGACATTTCCTGTGACATTTCGTGTGATATTTCGGAGCAGGGCCTTCGAAACAGGACTGTGCAGTCACTTGAACTGCTTTTCATTCTTTATTTTCACTTCAAATGGGCCTAAAATATGACCTCCCAGGGATTCTCACGGCGTTTATCTGTGCACTGGATTTTGATTGCCTGACGTAATGAGCCGTACATACGAGGCGACTGATTGTATATGGCGCAGACGATCATGCATTAATCAAGCGCAGTCGACCGTTGCTCAGTGCATCACAGTCGCTCCGATTCTGTTGGTGGATTTAACTCCAATGGGTGGTAGAGCAACTTACCACATTAGGACAACTGACTAGGCAGAGCTTGCTCGGTGCACTTTAAACCGACCAGCCAAACGGGCAATCCCCGTCCAATGTAAGGATTTTAACAGGTAGTGTGACGAGCGGCTAATGCCCTCACACGGCTGCCCTGCTACCTCGCTCACCACACCATCGGACCAATGGACAGCCTACGTCTTCAGCCGGGTACTAAATGTGAATGTGTGTAGTGATTCGAACTATGTATTCCTAGGACAGCAAATACCAAGCGCCCGAATTATACTGCCCAGGACACCAGCTGTGCTGACTCGGTTATATGATTTAAAGTTCGGTAATCTGCATTGGCAATAAGTAATGTATCCAGTGCAATGACATCCATGCAAAGGAATGGGAAATGTAATATTCCATGCAAGTACATGGACATGTAAACACATGACAAAGTCATGCATGGAGGTGGTGCTATGTCAGCTTGCTATGTATGCATAAAATGTGTGCATCAGTATCTGTATGCAACAAAAGCGATTCTGAAATCGAGTACTCGTGAACAACTTGAACACGTCTGGTTGAAGAAGAGCTGATGCACGATTCATCAGTTGTTCGAATGGGTACTGGAGCATGTATGGAGACCAAGTAACGGACTGGAAGCTTCATAAGTTCTTTAAATCTGACCAATTTAAACCATGCTTTGTGAGTTCATCACGATATTATCGAACTGCGTTGTGCCAGTCGTCTTGTTGCACGTGGCTTGTCACCTGCCTGCGGTGACTTTATCTGTTTTTACTGTTGCGAACCGTTGCCATGGTGAGGCCCGTTTCTCCGTCGTGGTCCGCCGTCGCCAGTTAATTATGTATCTGCCACTCCGCTCGTCAAGCTCTGTTTTAACCACACCGATATGCTACTGCATCTCTGGTCTGCCCATGCCGCTACGATGTCATATTGGTAATACCATAGCGCATTCTTGTTGTGGTTACCCTTCCGACCTTTTGCTACCACCCTGGTCTGTCATGGCCGTATGTGGGAACATACCAATCCATCTTTTGAAAATGCACCGAAACAAGTCTATGGACAAGGCGGGCATTGATCGAAATTGGACAAAGCTTTGGCTTTCTTTACAATTTGTGTTCCGAGGGAACATACATCTGAATTATGTCAGCCTTTTTGTCATTGGCTTTCCGGCCGAAAGGTTGCTGATTGTCAAGCTTGGTGGCAAGTCCTGGTTGCCGGTCGTGATAAAGCACCGTGGTGGTGGACGTGTGCTGCTCTGGTGTTCAGCATAACACCACAGTCGAGTCTATTGCGCGACTAACTCCTCTGCTCTTCTCCAGCGTGCTGTTTCCGACAGTGATGCCGATGCTCTGTATCCAGCAGGTAGCACCGTGCCAATGGTGCCTGTTGCCCGTGGCCCACGACGCAGGCGCAGACGCCGCACTATGTGTTGCTCTACTATTACAATAGGACGCCATCTGGGCGCCGTTCGTCAGCGTACGTCGGCGCCAGTTATCGACGCCTGTGGTGCAGGCGCCGGCAATGTCGGCGGGTGATGGCGGGCCGTCCGCTCGTCACTCACACCTGCTGTGCCGGCGAGCCCCTCCCTGGACGGCTCATGCATCAGCGCCAGCGGTGCCGACAGCTGAGCCCGTCCATAGATCACACGATGCAGGCAAATTGTCGCCCCAAGTGTTGGTAAGTGAAGCCGACGCCGCACGAGTCGGCTTGTTTATTCAGGCAATACGGAACACTGGAGCCGGTGCGACCCCGTCGTCCCGCAATCAGTGACCACGGTCCGAGCATGAATAACTGTGATCAGAACACGCAGCGCACAGCACACAATACAGGCGATCCCACCACACGGTGTCCCAGGCCGAGAAAACCAGCCCAGACCAACATATTTTATCATAATATCGAAACATATTTATCATAATTCCTCTACCTATTTAGCATGCCAACCAAGCCTATTTGTTCAAACTATCCCTAGCTATTATAGCTTACTATCCCAACCTATTTTAGCATAACCTCCGAGCCTATTTGGGATTAATATCCCAACCTACATTGTTATGCTACCTCTCGCTATTCCAACGGGGTGAAAGCCACCCGAAACAGTCAAAGCAGAAACGACCTGAAAGCATTGCCCGAAAATTGGGACGAAACATGCATTGACAATTTACGAATACCTTTTGGAATGCGATGCATTTACGAGCCAGGAATTCATGTGGGGCAGGTATTGCACTACAGGGATAAAACGTTGCCCACTTGTCTACATACGTGGGCATGAAAATGAGCCTTCGTGTACGCTATATTCTAACAGACACCAATCAGCTGGAATTTATTTTTTCAGTCAGAAATTAATTGTTATCACAAGCATTCACGAAATCCCTTAATATATTTTATGACGCTGATGCAATGACAAGAGAACCTCTCAATGACACCTGGCTGCAAGACACAGGTGTGATATGCTTTTACTTCGAGGATGCATTGGATTTTGCACTGTATATGTATTATGCATGTTTTGCATTGCAATGCATCGATTTTTGCACTGTAATTGGCCTGTATCTACCCTTGTCATGACTAATGATCTACACATGACTCATTCAGCGTGTGACAGTGTGGCAACTTGTGACTAAATGTAGCTTGTCGTCTCACACATGCATTGTCCGTTACATTTGAGATACATTTAGTACCTGAAGAAGCGAAAATCAAAACAACGCTTGTTGGCGTACAGCGCAGTTATAGTCAACAATTATTTTTCAACGCGTACATATTAGAGTTTATTCAAGGCTTCACAAAATATTCCCCACTAAAACGAGTCGGCTTTAGCGGCTGAGTGGCACACTGGCGGATCTAGCCCACCAGTTTTTGGGGTGGGGGGCAACTTTCGGTTTTCGACATCAGTCCCCCCCCCCCCAGTGGCGTGCCTAGGATTTGCATGAGAGGAGTCGAACGGATTTGGAGGGTGCCCACCCTGCCAATGTTTTTGGTTTCATAGCACGGAGTTCCGACCACTATGAGGCTCATTAAAAAAAAATTAATGACAACATACTTTCCCAACCAACCTCCACAGTTTCTAAGTTACCGGATTAATGTTCTTGTTTATCAGAACGTTCACGTTAACGTTCAACGTCTTGTACCACGTCAACGTTCGTGCACGTGTACACACTGGCGGATCTAGCCGGGCAAACCAGCAGCATGTCTGCTCGCTGGGATATTGAAACTTGTTTTCGACTTTTTAATATGCAAACCTCGTCGAAATTCTACTCTCAACAACAAATTAAGCATTAACTTAAGCAACCTTTTCAGAATAATTTAAAGATATTTTCTCCATAAAATGTTCTTAGATGTGGAGAAACTAACTTTCCACGTTCTTCTCTAATATTTGCTGTTCTAATATTTCTTTTCATGGTCGTGGGAGATCCAAGGTCTTCCATTTCGCCCTTGCCAAGTCTACTACCTGACGTACCTATGCCATTTTCCGATTACGTATACATCGATGAGAGAGTCACCATAAAAGCCATACATACCATATTGGCTGCCATTATTTATTATAACAAAGGTAACGCATAGTCATATGTAACACCGGAACAGGAGTATGCACTAAATACGCACACAATCATGAAACCTGTGTTTCTCTTCCCGTCCGTCCTATGCATGTCGGGTTTCTTCTTTTTTGCAAATCCAAGACCTTCCCACGATTAAGTTTGTTTTCGCAATAAATCAAGCGTTTTAACTCAGGCCAGTCATCATTGCCAAGTGAAGCTCGGTCCTCGGTCTTGCGCTGTGATGCATACCTTCTTTTCTCCTTAGACTTGTGGCATTTTGTCACGCTGCGTTCCAAATGAACGTATTTTTTTACTCCTATGCGTGCATGCAAACAATTAGTACTTTCTTACAAACAGTGTGTCAAATTAATTTTGTGTCAAGCGTTTTAGGCTATAAAACTGTACCATATTTTGTACCAAAAAGATGCAAGTTCAAGATACACCACAGCTCGCTCACTGTACACAGGTCCCACACCAAAACATCGCGACATCCCAACCGATATTCTCAGACCAGAACTTGCTGACAAAACACATGTCACTTCGTCAAAACTTTGCCATCTTCCAGTCGATCTGCCGCAACAGCACGACTCGTTGACTGTACAGTACGCAGACACCAAACAAAACTATCGTTCCATCCAAGCCGATCTATAGACATCACAGCTTACGATACACAGGTCACTAGAGCAAAATTCACACCCCAACCTACCTGCAGAGACGTCACAGCTCGCTGCCCGTACACAGGTCACCACATTAGAGCCAACTCTCAGCCACGCGGCGAGCACCTGACGGCCACCGCCGCCACCACCCACAGCGCTACCTTTTCAGCCGCACTTTGGCCTCACAGCAGCCAGCGGCACGCCCCATGCGGGCAGTGTTTCTACATTTCAAAGGCAGATTCAGCATTGTAGACGGCGGGAGCCAAATGCAGCGAAATGGTCAACCACGTCGCTGGTGGCGGTCAGCATGTCACGATGGGCCTGTATGAAAATTAGTGCTTCCAGGCGATCTTCTGCCAGTGCTTCCAGACGATCTTCTATTCAAAGTGCACTTATCTTTGTCCGGATATTGAGCCAAATACATAACAAATTCCCTTCTGTGCCTTTGCCCTGGCCTGTGACCCTAAACATGGTGACATGGGACCACAAACAGTTATTTCTCACGAGTGTTTTGACGCGATCAATCAGATTTTAAAATGGCTCATTGAATGTATTTGTTAGTCTCTGAGAAACGAGGGGCATTATTCCCCAGTCCATGGTGATAAATTGGTGTTTTAGGGCGCATCAACTACGTCGGTCATTTTGCGCCCATGCCCCAGCCCGTGATTCACATTAATGTTCAGAATATAACTTCAGTGACTTGCACAGGGGGCGGAGTGGAATTAGGAATCATGATGCAGTAGCTACAGATTCACCATATAGCACCGCCAATTTTAAGCCTTTGAACGCGGGTGAAGCGGTAAACAGGTCGGATACGAACCGAGGACCCTAGGATTGAGAGATACACATTCGACCCCTGGATCACCACGACCCGACGCCAGTGACTGCCGGGTGAAACATCCTGCCAAATAACTATATATAAAACAAACAAATAATAGGCATAAACACATACATGTATGGATGCCCACATTATTGTTTACACCCACATACTCACTTACACAGAGAGAGACGAAAGAAAATATAAATATATAACTGAATGGAAGCAGAAAGGTGATAGTGTAAACATATTACAGTGCATATTGCTGCTGTTCAAGGTTCCATAAAGGCTTGCATAAACTTCTTGACATCGACACTTGTATAAAATAAAATTATCTTAGAATTGTTCATTGTTCGCATGGTATACATCATACATCACTTATTTTATGTTCCTGAATTTTGACTAGGTAACAATGCATGTACAATTATTTGTGCTTAGTGCAATACTAGCAAACGCACTGCAGCATACACTCACCATGGATCGTACCAAATTATTTTGGCATAAGCAATAGTCTTCTCTTTGTTCAACAAACAAACAAAAAAGTTGAAGAAAGTATTTAAAATTTGTAAATATTTTGTATGGTAAGCTAGAACCATTAAACCAGGTGCTTATTTGTTGTATTCTCACTATTTCCACTGCGCAAAAACCCTGACCTGCTGTTTACCTGACCACATGAGCAGCTGTCTCAAAGGTAATCAATATTGAGATAATTGTTAATGTGAACTTCTTACTTGGAGTAACAGCAAGCAAGCTGATTTCAATCTCATTAGGGTGGTAAAACTCTGGATCCCAGCAGGCAGAGGCTGGGCTGGGGCCGACTTCAGGTGCAGGCAGAAGATCGAGACAGGAGAGATTGGAGGCAGAAGCTACCCCTTCAGGAGAAGGTGGAGATGGAGAATCCAGACTGAAGATAAGGACAGGCATATATTTCAATATGCACCTTTGAGTTCACAAAATTGTATTCCTAAATATCTTGGTTTAGACAATTATCTTGCCACAACAAAAACAACAGACTTTTGCATCTTTCAAAATACCCATTTGATTATCATTCCATGATTATATCTCCAATGGGAGGTTAGGCTAGGTTATGTTCTGTTGCATTTTTTCTTTCTTTTCTAAACATTACTTTTTATCCAACTCAAAGCCCCCTTATTGGTGTTATTTTTCTCACAAACTAACAAGTAAACAATTGCACAGAAAGTGAGTGGTCCTAAGGATTAGTCACATTCATAAACATTGCATTGGAAAAGTACAAGGATTCGTAACAAGGATTCATAAAACACCTTCAAGCACAAATTTACCACCTAACCTTCCATGTCATAATTTGTTGAAAGGATTTTTTGTTTTAATCCCAAAAATCAAATAAAAAAGGGACCAAAACATAACCTAACCTAATCTGTTCTTGAAGAAAACAAATATGTTCGGAAAATAAAAAAAGAAGTTTTCAAAAGAAAAACCTAACCTAACCTAACCTAACCTAACCTAACCAAACCGAACCAAACCTAACCCTATTGCTTGCTTCATGGAGGTAGAATGTGCAAAACTTGTTTTGTGGATACCTTACAGTGCAATAATACCCAAAACATAAGGCAATAATCACAAGATTCTAGGAAGGTACCTACCTAGGTAGGTTCTAAGTAATAGGCAAAGCTTGTCTGGTGTTATCAGATTTGAAGCTATTCAGAACAAAAGGTGGTGAAGCTTACCAAAGGCCAATACAATTTTCATCCTGCAGACTTCAAAGGAATGACTAACCTATTATCAGAGTATTTCCTTCTTGAGTATGGTCGTCCAAGACTCCATCCAAGACCCATAAAGTGGTAAATTTGCAGTTTAAGGTAATTGTTGAATGCTTGGAATTTATTTTTCTGATGCAATGTTTATGAATGTGGTCAACATGATGCAACCACTCATTTCCTCTACAAGTGTATACTTTTTCAGTTGGAAGGCAAAGTAACACCAAAAAAGGGCCTTGGAGTTGGGTAAGATAGAATTAAAAAATGATGTTCAAAGTAACAAAAAAAGTTAACCTAACTTAACCTAACCTAGCCTAACCTTCCATGCAAGTAAACAAATTGTTTTAAAAAATTGAAAGATTTCAAACTTTTTTCAAGAAAAAAAACTTAACCTAACCTAACCTATCCTAGCCTGACCTGTTTTTGAAATATCAATTTTTTTTAATCTCCCCAAAAATTGTTTTTGATAATTTTTCAAACTTAAAACAGAAGCCTAGCCTAACCCAGCCTAACCAAACCTAACCTATTTGTTTGCTTCACGAGGGCATATGTGTAAAACTTGTCTCGTAGATACCCTAAACTGCAATAATATCCTTAAACTTTGATAGCCCGGTACTACCACCCGAATCTCCCCTACATGCAAACCCACCAGTTACATTTTATTCAGGATCTAAATACATACCTCCCCTTGCTATTGTTCTTGACAAAAAAAATCAGTCAATGTGACCTGTCTCTTCATCTTAGCAACCCCCAACACCAGCATACGAAGCATGCTGCTCAACTGGGCTCAACTGGTCAGTCGCACAAAACATCCTGTTCAAATTCCGCTTTCGAAATCTGGCTCACTGGGTCCGCTTGCCCGTTACTGGCTAAACTAAATTCGTGAAGCTATCTGACTAAAGCTCGGTTCACACTTGGTAATTCAGAGCGTCAATCATTCGTAAAACGAACGGATATCGAACGTCAAACAGAAGATAGACGTCGTAAAACGAGCGGAGGTACACCGGGAATAACACACGCTGTTTCCCCGAATGGAAACGTTCATTTTACGCTTCCCTGCGAATCAATTATGACGCCAATGAGACCATTCTGACGCGACTGCCGCCGATTCAAGTTGTGTGGAAATCCTGAATACTTGTACCAATGCAAGCTGAGATATATTACATGTGCCAATTCCAATGCCAATTCCAATGAATTGGCATTTACAGCAATGGAAATTATGAATATGTTTTTCACCATAATGCAGAACTTGGCAGTGCCAAGTTGTGTTTGGAGTATCAGGAATTGTCAGGGGTTTTTCATTGCTTACAATAGGCACTTAGAACTCCCTGGGTCAATTATTTCCCAAATGGCATGTTCTTCAGAGATACTTGCAAAATTTTGTCAGGGCTGCATGCACAGCCCCAAAATATTATTTCCCACCTTTGCATCTTGGGTGAACAAGCATACTTATTCAGTGCCAATAAAACACAAACACAACACAACATTGCATACAATTCCGCCTGTGACTATTTTCCAAGGCTACCTCTCTACCACGTGACCAAAAGAGGTGTGCTAGGAAATGCAATATTCTAGCCACAGGCAAATCAATGCTTTCAACCTGGTTATAGACAGACAGCCAACAAAACTTCGAATATCTCGCGACCACTCAATCACACCAACAGAACGTTAAACGCGGAATCGGCGTTGAAAATATGAACTAAATCTATCTTTTGGACGCTAGATAGACGTTCATTACGCGGTCGTGACATACCCCGGTTCACACTGTGCGACGCTCCGATCGCGTTAAACGTTCGTAAAACGCAATTTTGACGGGCGTCTGAAATACGTTCGATTGCCGTTTGTTTGACGAAACAGCCTAAAAACGATGAAGAAACGCTCGGAAAGCCTCAAAAGTCCATAGTGTGAACCGAGCTTTAGGAATAATGAAACTGCCGATTTTGTCAACTCTTGCTGTAAGCAGAACTTGAACCCTCGGTATGTCAGAATCTACTATGCTACCATATTAGACTTCCAAACATTTATTAAAAAATACCTTTAAAATTGGAGATTGTTTCACCCGGAACGCTATTTTTTAACCTCAGCAAAGATTACTGCATATGAATTTAGTTTACTTTTGTTGGGGGGGGCAAAAAGACACTATGGCCCCTTTGAAGCGCTTCGGGGAGGGGGGGGCATGGCCGGAATGCCAGTGGAGTGTGCCACTGGCGGATCCCCTGGATCCGCCAGTGGCACCAGTCCCCAGTCCAGTGTGCCACTGGCGGATGCCACTGGCGGATCCCCCTGGATCCGCCAGTGGAGTGGCACCAGTTCAAGCGTCGAAGAAGTGATGAAGCTGCACGTATGTCTGACAAGACATAGAGGGGGCAAGACTTACATAGGTAGGTATTGGACATCATGCCTAAAGCAGCCAAACCTCAGTTCATGAAGATGGTTCGTTGTGGCGTCTGCCTCAACGAACCCGCCCGACAGACGCCGCAGATGCATACTCCAAACAGCATGGACAGACTAGAGTGCACATGATGGGACCTGGAAGCCATATATGGCGAGTAGCTAGGCGCCGGATAATACATAATATAGGTACCTAACATAGTTTTTACCTACCCCCTACCTACTTCCAAGCATACCTGTATACCCGCATAACATCTATAGCATCACATAATTATTTTGAATATCATTATATGGTTCATAGTATAATATTAAAGTCAAATTTCATAGATGTCCAGCATAAAGCAAAAAGTCAATATATCAAACAGGACACGTTACATTACACGCATACTGGAAGTAGATAGGGCGAAGTTAGTCTCCTTTCGTTTTTTGTAAGTATCTCCAGAACCAAGAAACTGGCATGGGTCGTTTGTTTGTTTATTGGGTGGTTCTCGACGCACTTTATGCACGATCACGGCTTATGGCGCCGCCCACACTGTTTCGCCGGTGGGCCGCGGGATTGGCAAATGTCTCGAATGGTGCGAATATTGAACCCGGGACCTTTGGTATCCAGAGCTCAACATCTTTACCAATCGGCCATCCCTGAAACAATCTGACAGGCGTGATACTTTGTCTACCTTCAGATAGAAACCTAGCGTATCGCTTATAATTTTGTTAAAAAATCCACCCAACATTTTGTAACTCATTGACATACAAAAACAAACGCACCGCTGTGCTAAAATCGTTGCTGTTATATATATATATATATATATATATATATATATATATATATATATATATATATATATATATATATATATATATATATATAGGTGTGTGTGTGTGTGTGTGTGTGTAGTCAACTTCCATATATTTGCATTTGGGTTTCATAAATGTAATGACACACTTGTATCAAGGTCTTGCTGTCACTGACGAGAATGCAGCTCAAAGTTGTGATAGTCAGTATATGATTCAACACTCGATTTGTGACTAAAATGTTTCCACGTATCCCAGCAGCATATTCTTGCTGTTATGTCACTGTGTGACATGCGTGACGTGAAGTCAAACGCTCCTGTGCGTAAACTATGTCAGCTATATTTGTTCATTCTATCTGTGCTATATTTCACACCAAACGTGCACATTAGTGAGATAAATGACGCCAAAACAAAATGGCAATGCTTAGGCACATTTGACCTCATTTGACCTAAAACAAATTAATTTATGGTCGTCAAATTCACACATAAAGCAGTCCCATATAGCCTACGGGCAACTTTGATGTTTCCAGCTTTCATGGTTTTTATATCTATGGGCGCGGCGGATTTCGCCCGCCCCTCTTCCAGGAAGAGTGATTTTCAGAGGCCTTCCAGTGGGCGTGCAGCAAAGCCTAACCTAACTCGACTTCATCCTACCGGCCTATCAAGAGATTATCACTGGGTCTGTTTCCTGAATATATCTGTCAAATTGAACTAGGTCTTGCTGCAGCAGATTGCAAAATCAATTATAATCACCTGTCATATGTAGTGTATGCCTTTTGGCTTTTGCAATCCAGTCGGTGCATAATGGTGTGAATACGTTTATCCTATGCTGTCAGTACGTTTTTGGTGTTTGTTCAGATGACTAACTACATAAGTTGTTAGTGTCTGATAGATCAGTGATGCTGTTTATTTTGCACACCTTTCGAGAGGAGCATGCCCTTCCCCTAAAGCTGAATGGTGGCCGCAAGCAGGGTGGGATTTAAGGCAATTTGACAGTCACTATGTGAAAGAAAAGCTGCTCGTCGTGCTTCTACCGCACATTGGCTGAACATTATATCTCCGAAGTAAAGTATATGGGTTGCTTACTTCATACTACGCCTGCGGCCGGTAGCCAGTCTTGTCGTCTCTGATGGCAGTATGCAGCGTACTACAGCGTAATACCTGGCATGGTATTGCAAAAAAACACGGTGTTGCCAATCGGTTTGCCTTGAAATCAAGATACCCAACAAACGGTGCTGCCAAGCTCGGACGAGGTTTGAAGCATTTTATTGCAAGAGGGACGATTGGTATGCTCTTTTGCATGCTTCGGAACATTGCGGGAGAGTGCAGATCCCTGGTACCGATAAAATGCAGCATTTGGGACGCTGAGCGAAAGATGGTGAGAACTACGTAATGGGGCTCCTATACCGCAAGCACAGGATCGGGCATCATGCCATTGTTGGTAGAGACCCATGGTGGAGAGGTCGCGGTTGTTGATAGCAGTTCGCAGCATCATCTATAAATCCACCGAGTGGCCCAGTGCAGTAAGGGTCGCCACAAAACCCCTTCTAGGAATACAAATTGCGTTCATTTCAGAGAATGTATTGCTATGATAGGTGATCAAAGTACACCCGAAAGAGCATGATAAATTGGGCGAAACATTATGCCTTGCACTTAGTTGGAAAAAGCAGTTTACTGTTTCAAGAATGTGACGGCTTGGGTGATTCGGGCCGGATCGCTCATGTGAGCTCTTCCCGTATATATATATATATATATATATATATATATATATATATATATATATATATATATATATATATATATATATATATATTGTGTGTGTGTGTGTGTGTGTGTGTGTGTGTGTGTGTGTGTGTGCGTGCGTGCGTGTATGTGCGTGCGTGCGTGCGTGCGTGCGTGCGTGCGTGCGTGCGTGCGTGCGTGCGTGCGTGCGTGCGTGCGTGCGTGCGTGCGTGCGTGCGTGCGTGTGTATTAATAGTTCAGAAGGTCTCTACGGCTCAGGCTCTCGCTCGCCATTATGTGAAATTTTCGAAGTATTATAGCTGGAAGCAGGGCTGCTGGGGTGATCAATTTACCCTCAGTGCAGGGATCAAGTTCAACCCCACCCCTGATATTTTAAAGGGATATTTTATGTCATTCAGTATATCGCTTTGCAATTTATCATGCCTTCCTATAATTTATGTCGCAAATTGTGTTTAACTAAGTTGAGGTTCAGTCGATCACGGTCACGGAAGAGTTGAAAAAATAATCTTTGGAGGTGGGGAACTAGGATTATATCTAATTGGTTGGTTATTGGTTTTACGACACGTCGACCGTTGAGTCATGTAGCGTCGCCAATCTCTCACGCCGATTGGTCGCGGGCGAAAAGTAGCGACAGGTGAGACTCGAACCCACAACCTTTCGATTGTGAGAGACGAGCATCTTACCCCTAGACCACTCGTCCCCGGATGATATCTACGAGTGTCTACTTAGGACGAACACCAATGAGAGACCAAGTTTACCCACGTACCGCAAGGGGTGGGAAATTCTGTCGCACTGCGATGGGTGGGAAGTCCTGTCCCACTGTGAGGGGTGGAAAACACTGTTCCACCACGAGGGGTGGGGAATTATGTCCCACCGCGAGGGGTGAGAAATTCTGTCCCATCACGAGGGGTTGTAAAATTCTGTCTCACTGAGAGGGTGGGAAATTCTGTCCCACTGCGAGGGGTCGGAAATTCTGTCCAACTGCGAGGGGTGAGAAATGCTGTCCCTTCACCAGGGGTTGAAAAATTATATCTCACTGAGGGGGTGGGAAATTATGTCTCACTGCGAGGGGTGGGAAATTATGTCCCACTGCGAGGGGTGGGAAATTATGTCCCACTGCGAGGGGTGGCTAATTTTGTCCCAACGCGAGGAAAACACAAAAATGTGCCGTCGCAGCATACAGGGAGCTGTGACCTGTACAGGGATATAATCCTGCTGTGTAGCCTGAGAGGTGTACTGGTATACACAGAATGGCCGAGTGTACACAGGATCAGCCAAGTGGTTATTGTCAGCACCACTTGGCTGGGTTTGCTCTCACAATTTGACTCTCACTGGAGCCTCCTGATCAAACCGCTTCCCCACTCGCCGAGTGGCTTCAGTGGTAATCTTTACGGATCGGTCATATATATAGAGAAGGTGATTACTGGTGCGTCGTCGACCAAGTGAGAAAATCTCTGCCGCAGAGGCACCGAATGGAGCTCGTCAGTTCCCACCGGAGAGCCAGTTCCAATAAGTTCCTGACACCCGTTAATTGGATTGGCTTTTTGCCAGCGACGGAACACGCCATATATAACGTGATAAGGTCGTACATTCAGTGTTTGGCTCTGACAGCAGTACTTCGAGATGTATCAAAGTGACGCGCTTCCCTTGGAAATTGCACGACGCTGACCAATGAGTGATCTGGGGTGGTAACGATTGCGCCCATTCCGCATCGTTTGACACCAAGGTCAATGGCAATCTGAAGTCGGGCACCAGATATTTGGTCTTGCTGCTCGATCGACTTCTGGGCTGCTTCAACAAATTTTTTAATAGAAAGCCCGGGTGGTAATCAGAGACAAGTCGAGTGAAATTTGCAATTTTCTCATGATTGTGTAATTAGTTATGTAATTGTAATTACTCATGTCCCCTGTGCTTGAGACGTACCGTGTAGCTCTGTACTTCGTCACACGAGCAACATCACCTCACCCCCTCACCCCCTGACACCTGTAAATTGATGGCTGGGCTAAGAATGTGATGGACAAACCCATGCGTGGGAGGTTTGCCAATTTTTGGTGGGGCCCAATGCATGGAGGCAATGAGTGCTGCCAATTTGGTTCGATGGAGAGGCCCATACCATAGGGTCCAATGTTAAGAGAGCAAGAAGCTGATGGAGCCAAGGCAAAGACGATGGTGCCCAGGTCTAACCAAAGGCATATGAAGCTGCGCTCTAGATATAACCTTCTGTGACTGGAGTTTTGAGAAATCCTCAACCCCAACACCCATGTACATGGCTGAGTAGATGCACTTTTCACCACTGCCCAAGGACGTTTCCAGCGATGATCGTGGAAGGAAGAACAGACAGGCTGTCCGGATGTTGCGCTTAGAACACCAGCGGCACTCATGGCTGCTAATGCTATTGAACATCAGCATTTCCGAAAGCAATATGCACTTGGAAACAGCGCACCTTTGTCAGCCTAACTGTATGCCTGAATTGGACTTGGTTATAAAGATCCAGGAAAACTGCATCTTGTCCTGAGTCCCATCAAATAGCCCACTACCGTACCATCATGAAATTGTCTTGGTGTATGCAACATGCATCCCAGCGTGCTAACCCCATAGTAAAGCGGAGAAGCAGGGTAAAAATCATCAGCAGTTGAACAGTAGCACACTGTTTGTTTGTTAATTTGTTGGGTTGTTCACGACGCACTTTATGCACATTCACGGCTAATGGCACCACCGACAGTTTCGCCGGTGGGCCCCAGGATTGGGAAATGTCCCGAGTGGTGTGAGTGTTGTACTCGGGACCTTTGGTTCCCGGAGCTCAACACTTTAACCACTCGGCCATCCCAGCCCCACAGTAGCACACTGTGACCCATGGACGTCGCCTCAGCGGTGGGACAGTAGCACACTGTGACCCCTGGACGTGGCCTTAGCAGTGGGACAGTAGCACACTGTGACCCCTGGACGTCGCCTCAGCGTGGGACAGTAGCACACTGTGACCCATGGACTTCGCCTCAGCGGTGGGACAGTAGCACATTGTGACCCATGGACGTCTCCTGGGCGGTGGGACAGTAGCACACTGTGACCCCTGGACGTGGCCTTAACAGTGGGACAGTAGTACACTGTGAACCCTGGACGTGGCCTTAACAGTGGGACAGTAGCACACTGTGACCCCTGGACGTGGCCTTAACAGTGGGACAGTAGCACACTGTGACCCCTGGACGTGGCCTTAACAGTGGGACAGTAGCACACTGTGACCCCTGGGCGTGGCCTTAACAGTGGGACAGTGGCACACTGTGACCCCTGGACGTGGCCTTAACAGTGGGACGGTGGCACACTGTGGTCCCTGGACGTGGCCTTAACAGTGGGACAGTAGCACACTGTGACCCCTGGACGTGGCCTTAACAGTGGGACAGTAGCACACTGTGACCCCTGGACGTGGCCTTAACAGTGGGACAGTAGCACACTGTGACCCCTGGACGTGGCCTTAACAGTGGGACAGTGGCACACTGTGACCCCGGACGTGGCCTTAACAGTGGGACAGTAGCACACTGTGACCCCTGGACGTGGCCTTAACAGTGGGACAGTAGCACACTGTGACCCCTGGACGTGGCCTTAACAGTGGGACAGTAGCACACTGTGACCCCTGGGCGTGGCCTTAACAGTGGGACAGTAGCACACTGTGACCCCTGGACGTGGCCTTAACAGTGGGACAGTAGCACACTGTGACCCCTGGACGTGGCCTTAACAGTGGGACAGTAGCACACTGTGACCCCTGGACGTGGCCTTAACAGTGGGACAGTAGCACACTGTGACCCCTGGACGTGGCCTTAACAGTGGGACAGTAGCACACTGTGACCCCTGGGCGTGGCCTTAACAGTGGGACAGTAGCACACTGTGACCCCTGGACGTGGCCTTAACAGTGGGACAGTAGCACACTGTGACCCCTGGACGTGGCCTTAACAGTGGGACAGTAGCACACTGTGACCCCTGGACGTGGCCTTAACAGTGGGACAGTAGCACACTGTGACCCCGGACGTGGCCTTAACAGTGGGACAGTAGCACACTGTGACCCCTGGACGTGGCCTTAACAGTGGGACAGTAGCACACTGTGACCCCAGACGTGGCCTTAACAGTGGGACAGTAGCACACTGTGGTCCCCGGACGTGGCCTTAACAGTGGGACAGTAGCACACTGTGACCCCGGACGTGGCCTTAACAGTGGGACAGTAGCACACTGTGACCCCTGGACGTGGCCTTAACAGTGGGACAGTAGCACACTGTGACCCCTGGACGTGGCCTTAACAGTGGGACAGTACACACTGTGGTCCCTGGACGTGGCCTTAACAGTGGGACAGTAGCACACTGTGACCCCGGACGTGGCCTTAACAGTGGGACAGTAGCACACTGTGACCCCTGGACGTGGCCTTAACAGTGGGACAGTAGCACACTGTGACACCTGGACGTGGCCTTAACAGTGGGACAGTAGCACACTGTGACCCCTGGACGTGGCCTTAACAGTGGGACAGTAGCACACTGTGACCCCTGGACGTGGCCTTAACAGTGGGACAGTAGCACACTGTGACCCCGGACGTGGCCTTAACAGTGGGACAGTAGCACACTGTGACCCCTGGACGTGGCCTTAACAGTGGGACAGTAGCACACTGTGACCCCAGACGTGGCCTTAACAGTGGGACAGTAGCACACTGGTCCCCGGACGTGGCCTTAACAGTGGGACAGTAGCACACTGTGACCCCGGACGTGGCCTTAACAGTGGGACAGTAGCACACTGTGACCCCTGGACGTGGCCTTAACAGTGGGACAGTAGCACACTGTGACCCCTGGACGTGGCCTTAACAGTGGGACAGTAGCACACTGTGGTCCCTGGACGTGGCCTTAACAGTGGGACAGTAGCACACTGTGACCCCGGACGTGGCCTTAACAGTGGGACAGTAGCACACTGTGACCCCTGGACGTGGCCTTAACAGTGGGACAGTAGCACACTGTGACACCTGGACGTGGCCTTAACAGTGGGACAGTAGCACACTGTGACCCCTGGACGTGGCCTTAACAGTGGGACAGTGGCACACTGTGACCCCTGGACGTGGCCTTAACAGTGGGACAGTAGCACACTGTGACCCCTGGACGTGGCCTTAACAGTGGGACAGTAGCACACTGTGACCCCTGGACGTGGCCTTAACAGTGGGACAGTAGCACACTGTGACCCCTGGACGTGGCCTTAACAGTGGGACAGTGGCAGACTGTGGTCCCTGGACGTGACGTTGCAAATTCGCTCCCATCCATCACCAAGCGTAGAAAATATTACGATAGAGATTGCCGCGCGCATCTCATACATTAAGATGCTATTTGAAAGGAAATGTATTCATAGAATAACAATGAAGAGATTGAGTGCATGTAAATGAGGCTGACTATGAATAAGCGGGGTTGCAGTGCACTCCGGTGTGCGTTTATCATCAGGTATAAGGGACCACTGCCTTAAGCTGAACTGTTTTGGCAGGAACACGCCGTTAATCCAAGCGAACTACTCTATACATAAAATGTCTCCCATACTTACATTGGTAATGCAATGACATAAATTGTTCGCAGTGCCCTCTTCAACTTTGATGTATGCGCATTCGCTGACATGGAAACGAACCAGTAGCGTCCCGAGCCTGAGAGAGGACAGACAGCGCCCCCCCCCCCCTCGACACCGTTCGATTCTGGAACACCATACAGTTTTTAGATGCATCATGGTTTAGTGCTCACGGACAGGCTTTCCCTTCTCTCCCTCCAAGACTCGCTGTTGCATTGTCTCCTTGCAACGTGCATTTTTGGCAGAATCACTGCTGCGAGCCACAACTGGAGATCCTCTATGTAGAAGCTAATTTTGAGTTTAGCTTTGCTGTTCTTGAATTATGTCATTCACGCAAACTCAAATCGTGTTAACTCAGGCCGTGGCGGTCCGCAAGAATACTTTACCTTAGCCGTCATCGGGAGGGGGATCACCTGCCCCCACAAGCTCTCCCTTACTATATGGATCGCAGAAAATTGAACTCCCATGGAACAAGCTTTGGGAACCACTTTAGAATGTGTACAGCGTATTCTATCCAGCGTCGATACTGTGCTCACCAGAACTCATCCTAAATAATGCGTGTTTTGCTAGTTGTACATCACAGGTCGAAAGTCAGATGGGATCGATACTCTGGGTTCGATCGAAGTGACATGTTACATTGACTGACTTCAAGAGAAGTCGTGTGATATTAAGAATATCTGGTCAGCTGAAGGATCTGTGTGACTTGGGGGCCATTACAGGGTATTTGGTGCGCTTAAGTTTAATTCGGCAACCATTACCACCTCACAATATCTGGAAGTGAGTTATCACCGTTAGTTCGTTGCAATATATTTGAACTTTGCTTTATTGATTAGTATTGGTTGAGCGCAACTGCCCGGGTTGGACAGTTATCTGACCTCGAGTCATGAGTCATTAGGCAACATGATGCTTGATGTGTGATAAAATGATGTTTTTAGCATGATATGTGCCAGTATCTGCGTACCATTTGCAAAAACACGAACGGAACGGCGAAGACGTTTTAAGGCTAACGACCTTACTGACGTTTGGAAGTACTTTGAGATAGACAACATGCTGGCACTGTCACAAACAGTTGATACTGAAATTTACAGATTAAAGCGTGTGTAACCATGTGAATCCTCCCACGCGCTGCATGGTGTGTCATGAGTGCAACGTCCCGTCGCCTGAACACGGAGACACCAGGGAAATGCGCCACCTCTACTATAAACCGACGGCACACAAAATACAGGGTTTGGTTTTCCAGTAGAAGTGGCATATATTCATTCATGGGATCGATGTAATTATTATGAAGTCCTTACGTCATGCAAACATTGCAAACATGCGAACATTGCAAACATGCGAAAATTACAAACATGTGAACATTGCAAACATGCAAGCATTACAAGCTTGCAAGCATTACCATATTTATGCTATGCAAGCTTATGTTATGCTACGCTTATGCTGTTGAAAAAATGCCATATCTTCCCATTAATTATATATCCTCGGTTCGACACAATTGTTTGCTTTGACAATGGCATCATGCATAGCTATATATCCAAGACTATCTCTGAAGAAACTTAACATCATAGGAAATCAGCAGATACAGCCCTGCGTGCAGTGGCCACATTTGACCATCATCATAGATATTTAATTATTATCGCATCATGAGTTCCTAGTGCAATGATCATGTGTGCCATGAGGATGGTCTTGCGGTCAGGTTAAATTCTATTCAGGCACCCTTCACTATTCAGAACATTTATGAATCAATGCGTGTTTCTATGCGAAGCCTGAACTGGATTCCGAGCACAGCGGATGCTTCGGGCCTTCTTTTGGATGCGGCAAAAATTTACAGATTTACGGCGCATATTTTTTAAATATTAGGTCAAAATCCCCTTGCCTGACTTATCTGTCACTTCAAATTTTAAAGACGTAGATGAATTTCATGAATCTGCACAGCGTTTCACTAGAAAAGTTCCAAACTATTATATTCAACAAATTTAATGAATAAGCATTTCGAGCAATGTCCAACTATTCCAGAAAAGCGAGGGTATCAGTTAGACTATTTTCACGTCGTAAATCGAGAGTTAATGTGCTCTCCGACAAGTTCGAACCTTTTCTAGCAATGCCTCTCAGTGAGTTATTGCCGGAAGGCGCCTTTGTCATCTTGGGCTGTCAATGTGCTTCGATGTTGTCGACCACCGTGACTTCTTCTGTAAAGTATCTATATATGATAATCGCCTCTTCTATATCAACACGGCGTGCTTTGAAGTTCGAACCTTACCTCGAGACGTTTTTGGGCACTTTTTCGTTTCCACTCTCAAAATCGTTACATCGTGTGGTAAACCAATAGGGTTCAGTAAATACAAGTTGTATCGCAGCCTCTCAGAGAAGATACCAGGTATTATGTTGGAACAACAATGATTTGGATTCTTCGACTTCATCAGAAAACAGGAGAATAGTTCCCAGCTCACCTCTTCATTATGTCGTGCCGTACCAAACAGCAAGTTTTGTGGTTCAGGAATTGCCATACTGACATCCTAGAAGTAGTTAGAAATATTGACTTGGTACATACCAGTTCGATGGCACATCTTAGCGACCGCCTTGAATTTCGATATCAGCATTTGGAGCCCATGAAATTGTTTCTGTAATTATGTACCAAGATCGGCATTACGCATACTTCTGAGACGGAGAAACACCCACACTGACTGACAAGTCATGAAGGACTTCAGCTTGGATCCTAACACTTTATAGCTCCTAATGATATCTCGACAGTCGCTGAAATTTATATGTGTGTAGATAAGAAGGGGTGGGTCCAGAGGAGATCCAGGAGGCCATGAATTTGACCATTTTAACTATTTTTTTAAAATAATAGAACGCTGCACACTGCTGCATTGTGGGCTATGAATTGATATAATTCACAAAGGTAAAATAAAATTTACCTAGAGGATATCAGTGCCATAGAGGATATCAGTGTTGATGATATATGGCAACATACAAAAGTATGATGCGCTTGAATGAATGTGTTTTTTTGCGTTGTTTCTTTTTGTGATGGAGGATTTTGTTAGGTTCGTATACACCCATGCATATTCTGCATGAGTATCTCTGTATGAATGTTTTCATAATTTCTGTTCTCCCCCTAACATTTCATCTTGTGACCCTGGGAATTATGTTGGCGTTACTAGCTTGCTACCTGTCCACGGTTTTTCCCAGGGTCTCATTTCCTTTCTACTAATTGGTGGTGGTCTATCTGCAAAAAGAAAAATGAAAATACAGAAGGGATGAAAATAGTATTGTTACAATCACATTTTGTTGTATCTCTTGCTTGCATCCCGAGGCACCCATGTGTTGGCTGTCCTGATCTACGGGCAGCTCACCTAGGGAAGCCCCAGTGGGGCTTCCCTAGTGGCTGTGGGGCTGCCCCTCAATGTGGGGATGCCCCATATTGAAAGACCCAATGAAAGTGCATACAGCCAAATTGGGATAGGCTGCTGCTGCATCTGATATGGGGACGACAATTTGAAGAAAAAAAGAAGATATTTTGCGTTAGCATATGTTCGACCGGACATTGACAATATGTGCATGCATATCGAGAATGTTTTCGAAGATGCGCACCTAAAGAGTCAACAATGCATCTTTCTTTCTGACGTCAATACGCATCAGTCACTGACAGGGGTGGCAGTTCAACTAGATGAACTGAAAACATTCCAGATCGACCGGCGCACTTCTGGGATGACGTGGCACATGGCTAATGCTCCCAACGGGAAGTATCTCGTAGCACTTCTGGGATGGGATGGCACATGGCTAATGCTCCCAACGGGAATTATCTGGTAGCACTTCTGAGATGGAATGACACATGGCTCATGCTAGCAACGGGAAGTATCTGGCAGCATTTTATGAGACATGTCTGATGCCAAGTACTTGTAAAAAGAAGAACTAATAATATTCCAACATGGAAACACTATTAGCTCAAATTGGGTACTCATGTGCGTCTGAAATATTTCCACCTGTTCAAAGTTAACTAAATCAATTCGTTCAACTATAATCTGCGATAAACTGAAACTCGCTGGGGCCTACTTAGCTCGCTGGAGCGTGTTAATATAGTGACGGAGGGGCTGAGCAAACTTCAATAAGAATGTAGGTGACTACCAGTGACAACAGCTTGTAGGTGACTACCAGTGACAACAGCTTGTAGGTGACTACCAGTGACAACAGCTTGTAGGTGACTACCAGTGACAACAGCTTGTAGGTGACTACCAGTGACAACAGCTTGTAGGTGACTACCAGTGACAACAGCTTGTAGGTGACTACCAGTGACAACAGCTTGTAGGTGACTACCAGTGACAACAGCTTGTAGGTGACTACCAGTGACAACAGCTTGTAGGTGACTACCAGTGACAACAGCTTGTAGGTGACTACCAGTGACAACAGCTTGTAGGTGACTACCAGTGACAACAGCTTGTAGGTGACTACCAGTGACAACAGCTTGTAGGTGACTACCAGTGACAACAGCTTGTAGGTGACTACCAGTGACAACAGCTTGTAGGTGACTACCAGTGACAACAGCTTGTAGGTGACTACCAGTGACAACAGCTTGTAGGTGACTACCAGTGACAACAGCTTGTAGGTGACTACCAGTGACAACAGCTTGTAGGTGACTACCAGTGCAACAGCTTGTAGGTGACTACCAGTGACAACAGCTTGTAGGCGACTACCAGTGACAACAGCTTGTAGGTGACTACCAGTGACAACAGCTTGAAGGTGACTACCAGTGACAACAGCTTGTAGGTGACTACCAGTGACAACAGCTTGTAGGTGACTACCAGTGACAACAGCTTGTAGGTGACTACCAGTGACAACAGCTTGTAGGTGACTACCAGTGACAACAGCTTGTAGGTGACTACCAGTGACAACAGCTTGTAGGTGACTACCAGTGACAACAGCTTGTAGGTGACTACCAGTGACAACAGCTTGTAGGTGACTACCAGTGACAACAGCTTGTAGGTGACTACCAGTGACAACAGCTTGTAGGTGACTACCAGTGACAACAGCTTGTAGGTGACTACCAGTGACAACAGCTTGTAGGTGACTACCAGTGACAACAGCTTGCGTCAACATCAGTCGCTCACTGCAACAGTAGTGCATGGACCTGAACTGAAACTGAACTGAACTGACCTGAACTGAAGTGCCCAACTTAATTTGTCAAGTACCGAGAACACTGCATATCATTAGAGAACGCTGCATATCATTAGAGAACACTGCATATCATTATAGAACACTGCATGTCATTAGAGAACACTGCATATCATTAGAGAACACTGTATATAATTAGAGAACACTGCATATCATTAGAGAACACTGCATATCATTAGAGAACACTGCATATCATTAGAGAACGCTGCATATCATTAGAGAACACTGCATATCATTAGAGAACACTGCATATCATTTCACGGACAGACTTACAGCTTTCGAGCGGCGAAAGTTTTTGTTAGCACACACATCAAATTGACCTCAGGGAATCCGCGCCCTGTTGAAAAATATGTTTCTTTTGCACGCCCTGACGAAAAACATATTTCACTTTTCTCCATATCCTGTCGAGATATATGTCCCCGATTTCTTTTTTATTTACGTGGACGTACATCTACTTCGCTCGCCATTAAAACTGCACAAAATGACGACTCTGAAAAATAAGATCGCTAAGCAGAGAGACACGTTTCTAAATTACATCATAAAGCACTGCCAGTATATGTTGACTAAATTATCTACTCTTTTATTGTTTCCTCGGTTTTACCCCTTCCTACATCATTCACACCAACATGTACAATTACTGTTGCCCCATATGTCTTCATTACTCCTAGCATATCTCCAACATCCTTTACTAGAACCAATGGGAAGCAGGCACTAGTCCTTCTACTCGAGTTTCTACTTCAAAATGAATATTTTGAAGTAGACCATAATAGTATGTCTAGCTCATGAGTCGCTCTCGTTATAGATTAGTTACATTTTCACTTCCATCTCCATCCAGACTAGCATTACTCTCCTTCTCTTGCAATTCCTCAAACCCATTATGCATTCCGAGGTCAGGGTCCATTTTCCTTAAAGCTATCCCAGTGTTCCTACGCCTAGTCAATGTACACGCTCCTCTGCTATCCTGGGCCTCACTACAATCACCATCGCTAGCACTCCTGGAATCCTGCACCTAGCCTGCTTGACTGACATTACCTATAATCGGCCCCACCACTAAACACCTCAGGCTCTCCACCTCCCTTGCTAACATTTCATCTTCCCACTCAAATATCCAATGGCCCCCTACACTAGGGTGTCTCTAAAATATCAATTCCCCCCTGTTACTTTTGCAAGTTAACCAGGGCTGTGTAGTCGACTAAAGAAGCACATGCCGAAGAAATCAGATTTTTTTCCTCACTACAGCCGAGGCGCCGCAAGGTTTTGTAAATCTAGAAAAGTGATAAAATTGCCAATGACGAGGCTGAGTCTGATTTTAAAATAAACAATAAATGCCTATAAAAAATGTTAATTTGGTTAATTATTGACCCTGTGCTCCCTTTCTTTACAGGAGTGAGCAGCATGGAGAAGATGAGGGGGCGGCCTAAAGGAAAGGGGCGCACACAGGCAGATATCCTGAAGGCAGACCAGGACTCCCCTGTGACAGGCAGGCGCCGCCCGGCTGCACCTCCCTCTACCTGGACCCCGAGGGATAACCAGACAGCTGGTGTCACTCCCAGGGTGAAGGACCCCACGGCTACCTCCAGCAGGCCTTCCTTCTACCTGGTGGGTAAATGCCCGACGAGCCTCAGCAACTCCAAGTTGCCGAATACCAGTCATGTGCTCGGCCGATTTCTCTCCCATTCGGAGAACACCAGCGTTCTGGAGGCTGCGAAACTCACTGCACTGGAGGTTAAGGCTGTGTGGCAGCATCAATTCGGGCCGCAGCTGATCATGGGGAAGGAGATTGGTGTGGAAGCGGAAAACGAGGAAGTAAAACTGATCAAATCTGATCGCCACATTGCTGAGCAGGTGGCAAATCTGTCCAAGAAGTGGCGGAGTTTGGAGCAGGACAGCAGGAGGCCTGACAGGTCTTCCCGGTCAACTTTCCAGGGGAAGCAGGATCAGTTCATTGCTGACCTGGAACTGCCCTTCAGTGTGGCCAAGGCTGATGCTAGGAAGATCATCCAGCACTCGGGTATCAAGGACTGGGAGGAGGAGTGGCAGTACCTGCAGAACCAGCTGAGCAGGGAACAGGTGGGCTGCCTCGGGTCCTGGGACTTCCGCCAGAAGGAGGGACGACAGGAAGCTGAAGGATGTAGAGAGGGGTAAAGCCAGCGTGAGCGCATCCAAGAGCAAGGAAGCTTGTGCGGAGCTTATGAGGCCAAAGCGGCAGTATGAGAGAGGGTCAGCGAGGGATGAAGTAGAGATGACAGATGATGAAGACGGAGATGAGGATTATGTTGCCAAAGAAACAAAGAAGAAAAATAAAATTGATATCATGAGCAAGATTTCTGTGACAGCCGATGCTCGAAACCTTTCCCTTTCTGACCGCACAGTTATGGCGGCGGCCGTGGTCAATGCCTTGCCAGACATTAACATAGATGACACAAACATTAACCGTTCCACTGCCTGGAGGATGGGGAAGAAGATGAGGTTAGAGAAGGCAGAAGAGATCAAGGAGCAGTTCCAGTGCCCTGAAAAGGTGGTGGTACACTGGGATGGGAAGACCCTGGGTCTGAAGGGGAGGATAGTGTCAAAGAGGGTGTGTGTCTACCTGTCTGGGGTCGATGCTGAGAAGAGCAGGAAACTCCTCGGGATCCCTGACTGTCTCTCGGGGAAGGGCGTGGACGAATTTGAAGTGGTGCGAGAGCACCTAGTTACTTGGGAGATTCAGAAGCAAATCGTGGCATGGTTTTTGATACAGCCAACTCAAACAGCGGCAAGTTTGCAGGGGCCTGCAGGTACCTGGAGATCTGGGTCGACTCTCCCATCCTCTGGCTGGCCTGCCGGCGCCACGTGGCCGAGCTGCACGTTGGCGCTGCGATGAAGGAGATCACTGGTGTCACCATGGAGCCAGGAGTCGGTCTGTTTAGGCGGCTAAGGGATCATTGGTACGACCTAGACATCAACATGGAGGATCTAGTGACGTTTGACCACACCTCGCTGGCGCCAGAGCTGCAGGAAGAGGCAGATAACCTGCTGCAGTGGGCACAGGAGCAGCTGGCCAAGGGTACTTTCTCCAGAGACGATTACCGCGAATTCATGGAACTAGTGGTCATTACCCTCGGTGGGAAGGTCGAGGGTTTCACTTTCAAGCTGCCGGGACCTGACCACCACGCCCGGTGGATGAGCAAGTGCATTTATTTCCTGAAGATTAGGCTGCTGAGGAAGGTGTTTGTCCTGACAGAGGAGGAGCAGGGACAGACCGACAACGTCGGTAGAGTTCGTGCTGCTCATGTATGCCAAGTACTGGTTCACCACCCCCTCGCCTCGTCTGCTGCTAGGCAGGATCTGGAGTTGATGTCTATCGTCAACAAGTACAGGCTGGTGAACCCGAGGCTGGCCTCTGCAGTCCTCAAGTCCTGCAATAGGCGTCTGTGGTACATCACCCCGCAGCTGATAGTGCTCTCCCTGACTGACACGGGGCTGGAGGACGACACCAAGGAGCAGATGGCCAGGCAGCTGCACAGCATGGAGAGGAAGGAAATCAGGACCGGCAAGCCGGCCTTTCCTGTGCTGCCCGACGGTCCCACTGTGGCCAGGCGGGAGATGGCCTCCTTGATCACCTCCGACTCCTGGCTCGTGTTCAACATTCTGCAGCTGAATGGCCCCCAGGACTGGCTGCTGGCCCCCGCCACGGCCTGGTCCTTCTCCCCAGAGCACAAGGTGCTGGAGGAGTTCACCCGGAACCTGCTCGTAGTGAACGATCTGGCGGAGCGAGGGATCCACTTGGCCAGTGACTACATCAACCGCGTCCAGTCCGAAGAGCAGAGGGCCGCTCTCTTCCAGGTTGTGGAGGACTTCAGGAGCAGCGTGAAGGGCACCACCAAGGCCAGCCTGCGGCTGTGCTAGATCGAGTCCCACGTGGGAGACACGAAGGAGACTCAGTGACTGGACATGAGGCTGCGGTAGATCTAGAAGTGCCTGTTGACATCGTATGATATTGTTGCAATATATCCACATCCAATGAAATTCTGTGTTTACTGCCAAATGGCGGCGCTGTGGTAAATATATGCGCATATAGCACTATAGCAGTGAGGTCTTTCACCCTGGGAGTTACACCAGCTGTGAGGTTATCCTTCTGGGTCAAGGTAGGGGGAGGTGCAGCCGGGCGGCACCTGCCTGTAACAGGGTAGTCCTGGTCTGCCGTCAGGATATCTGCCTGTGTGCGCCCCTTTACTTTAGGCCGCCCCTCGTCTTCTCCCTGCCGCTCCCCCTGTAAAGAAAGGACATACAGGGTTTATATCAGGAAAACTATTATTCAACATAACTCAAATTAGCATTGTTTATAGGCCTGTATTGTTTATTTTAAAATCAGACTCAGCCTCGTCATTGGCAATTTTATGACTTTTGTTGATTTACAAAACCTTGCGGCCCCTCGGCTGTAGTGAGGATAAAAATCCGATTTCTTCGGCATGTGCTTCTTTAGTCGATTACACAGCCCTGGTTAGCTTGCAAAAGTAATAGGGAGGAAATTCACATTTTAGAGACACCCTACCCTACACTGACACTTTACACAGCCACCTCCTTCCATTTTAAGGTGATTCGTATTAATTGTATTTTTGTGTTGTTTCCTGCTTTTGCTTTTTAGTTACTAACTAATCTAAATCTTCACTGATCAAGACATCAAGCTAACTAGCAGCTAACGTAGCTGATCGCCGACACCGAAACGCCTGACGTTTCGGTGTCATACCGTCTTGAAGGGTAAGCAAAGAATGAAAAAGTTTTCCAGTCACAATGGGCACGATGTACGACATAGCACGAATTTTTTTTTTAAAGTACAGCACAAAGCATATCACGTTCATAAAAAGAACATTTCCGTAAAAATTATGCACAATCGAACGATTAGCATTTAGGACCTACATAAAGTTAAGCAATCAGCCCACTCAATGGCTATTCAGCAATGTTACCTATGAGGGGATGAGAGGGGAGATAGAGGAGGGTGGGAAGGAGAGTGAGAATGCTAGAGAGAGATAGAGAGAGGGAGTGAGAGAGAGAGAGAGAGAGAGAGAGAGAGAGAGAGAGAGAGAGAGAGAGAGAGAGAGAGAGAGAGAGAGAGAGAGAGAGAGAGAGAGAGAGAGAGAGAGAGAGAGAGAGAGAGAGAGAGAGAGAGAGATATATATATATATATATATATATATATATATATATATATATATATATATATATATATATATATATATATATATATATATATATATATATATATATATATATATATATATATATATATATATATATATATATATATATATATATATATATATATATATATATATATATATATATATATATATATATATATATATATATATATATATATATATTATATATATATATATATATATATATATATATATATATATATATATATAGAGAGAGAGAGAGAGAGAGAGAGAGAGAGAGAGAGAGAGAGAGAGAGAGAGAGAGAGAGAGAGAGAGAGAGAGAGAGAGAGAGAGAGAGAGAGAGAGAGAGAGCGAGAGAGAGAGAGAGAGATAGAGAGAGAGAGAGAGAGAAAGAGAAAGAAAGAGCAGGAGAGAACGGGGGAGGGAGGAACAGGACGGAAGTGGGGGAAGGGAGTCTATCCCGGGATTTTGCGCCTCATCGGTATAGTTCCTTTTTTAAAAAGTAATCCAGGCTGTTATAGTGGCTATCTTGAAACAAAAAACCGTAAAAGCATTTGTTGTCGACTCTGTAGCGATATAGGCGGCTTCGACAGCACGCCTTTGAGTTTTTGTCAGGTTATCGTGCAAAGGGGCAGCCATTTTCCAGTTTGGAAGGTGTCCTTCCCTATATGCATGCACTACTAGGGCGTTTGGCGTCCGATGTAGCCTCAGAGCAGCTTTGTGTTCGCTTAATCGCTTGGGCAACCCTCTACCTGTCTCACCAAAGTAAGCCTTCTGGCACACGCCGCACTGTATCTTACATACATCACTATCTGTGTTTCTCTTTTGACTTATTCTGGATTTCGCCAATTGTCCGATGTTCGTTCCAGATACCGTCACTAAGGAAACGGCCGGACCAACTTGTCTGGCAACAAACTAATACCGTTACGGGCCATCCTACATTACTTTCGAACTGTCCGTCATTCAATAATACTCACTTGTTACTTGTTCTGCACGCGCAGTGGTAAAAGCAACTATCCTACTAACAGAAACTAGGCCTAGACCACTTCTGCAATTGGGAAAATCCAAGGTAGCTATTCATTATAACTTATCAATATATATAAGTTACCTGCGACTAATGGAAACTGTTCACCATCAACAATCCGTCTAGCTGAATGTATTAGATACATAATCTAGTACCACCCACACAAAAGAAAAACAAACTACCGCTCTGCTTACAGAAACTGAACTAAACAAAACCAAGCTTGTAGTTAATTATAAAGGAAAGACCCTTACCAGCTATGAACTCAAGCTAATCACCATGTAACTCCTAACTTAGACGTACACAGTACAGTTTTTACCCTTATAGAAGCTGTTTGGCTGTGGCACAGCTTTTCTCCAGATGAATATTACTCTAGATCTAAATGATCTAGATGATCTAGATCAAGATGAATATCAATAATTATAGAAGCCTTGAATAACTAAGATAAATCAGATATACCCGAATTCAACAATCTAAGCTTTCTACCTTAACCAGCACCTACAATAAAACAAATTCTCCCTCTACTAACCGCCTGTGTCCGACCTTTTCCTCGCCAGTCTTTCCTCCTCACGGAGCGGAGTAAGCACGTCCAGTCGCGACGAGAGCAGAGCAGCGAGCCAAAGCTTCTGAGGTTTTATTCCACGTTAGTTTATGAATCGAACCCATGTGGCAGTGATATAGACAAACTACAAAAGAGCAACAAAGCCAATGGGGAACCTGTCATATAACCATATATCACCACCTTATGTGGCCATTAGCGTCTTATCTGACCCGTGCCCACTTTACTGCTGGAGCTATTGCATTGGAACAGATCTGAGTCACTGGTCTAAGCCCCAGTACTGCATGCAGAATCTAACGCACACTTCCAGCACATCAGGTACTCAGCTACCAAGGCTGAATGAGACCGCGGTGGTTCGATTAGCAGCCGTCAACCTATACATATTGGTGTAGAACGTGTACCTAATGGTCAAGCGCCCTGTCTCCCAACACCGGTCGCCGCCCGGCCCCCCACAACCGGCCTCTCACCAACCGGCTGCCGCCCGTCGTTCCACCTTCGGCTTCTCAGCACCTGCCTCCGCCCTGCCTCCGCCCTGTCTCCCACCATCGGCCACCGCCCGGCCTCCCACCACCGACCACCGCCCGGCCTCCCACCACCGACCACCGCCCGGCATCCCACCATTGGCCACCGCCCGGCCTCCCACCACCGACCACCGCTCGGCCTCCCACCATCGGCCACCGCCCGGCCTCCCACCACCGACCACCGCTCGGCCTCCCACCACCGACTACCGTTCGGCCTCCCACCGCTGGCCTACCACTACAGGCCTCTGATCGACCACACAATCACCCCACCAAAGCTAGCATTGCTTCTTCAACAGAGTGCACGAGACAATAGGCATACACCAGAGGAAAACAGAAGACCACTGCTTTTGTGCTATTCATTCAAAATCCATCGTGAAATAACTTTTTTCCTTTAAAAAAACAGTAATGTGGAAGAGTTCTCCCCTCAGCCTTGCAGTGATGTGTGTGTATGTGTGTATGTGTGTGTGTGTGTGTGTGTGTGTGTGTGTGTATGTGTGTGTGTGTGTGCACTCACTGTTGGATATAGGATAATTCCATGATTTACTAGGGGGCTATATTTGCTTTCTACATATATCCATATATCATCTTTATAAGTTTAGAACAATCTGGACAAACTTTGTAGATAATTAGCTTGAACAATGAAGTATATGGCATGAGAAAATCTCATGCCTTCTTCAGAGCCATTCGTCCGATCTTAACCAGGTTTTGTGTAGAGATGTTCTGCATAGCACACACAACTGAATCATAGGACACACGACTGAATCATAGACACACAACTGAATCATAGGACACACAACTGAATCATAGCACACACAACTTAATCATAGACACACCACTGAATAATAGGACACACAACTGAATCTTAGGACACACAACTGCATCATAGGACACACAACCGCATCATAGGACGCATAACCGCATCATAGGACACACAACTGCATCAAAGGATACACAACTGAATCATAGGACGCATAACCACATCATAGGACACACAACTGCATCAAAGGACACACAACCGTATTATAGTACCGGTGACGAAGGGTAGGAGGTGGATTGATTGCAGTGAATAGTCGGAAATATTGAAAAGGCAGCATTTTGGTGAGCTTGAACTGCGTGGTTGGACGATATCACATACCAGTAGACAATATCACATCTGAACACCCTGGTTATCTTAATCCTAGCCATGCGAGTTGATTGATCAAACTTAAGAGACACTACGGCTGATTTGTAACGATATTTTACAGATGAATGAAGCACAGATCAAGTGAAGATTACATAGGTATGGCAAGTATTTTCGTCATACTATGGAATATGGCTAGACATCCGGTACTTTTATATTCAGTGAGAGTTTGCATAATATACATGAGCTGCAGAGGCAGTTGTAAGGGATCAAACCGGGAGGAGCGCGATACGGATGTGACATGGCAAATATGTTGTTTGGCTATGGCACAGTCGCATCTTTAGTTTGTAAATCCTCTTCATCGAACACAACATTTCGTAATTGTGTGGAAGGCGAACCTAGGGCGAGCTCCATTGAGGCACATTGGGTAATTTCCTTTACGCTATTAGCAGATATAGGCAGATTACATGAGCCGGCAGGTATCTGATCGCGTTATCGGGCACAGTTTTAGATTAGTGTGCATTTAGTGATATTGAGTGAGGTATTATATACAGCGGCACAGCGGTTCCAGACGATCAAATTGAGTGGTATGAAATGGCTACACGATTGGTAAATTTATTCCCTACATCGCCCACATGCAATATTTTCGAAGTTGTCTTTCACATGAGCTGGAGGTGACGCTACAGCGAATCGAATGTCGTTTTCTGCGAATAAGCTGGAGTAGTAATGCTGGAGATCGCATTGGATCTCTGGTGGATTGGATCGGACGGTAATGTATCATTGTTCTATGTGTGCAATAATAGGTTAAAATGAAACCTACATATCCTCCCATTTTAAGCACCTATGTATGTGCTTTTCTGACATTGCTAAGAACATCGATAGAATGGTTCAATGTCACCCATTGGCAGTCTGCAGACTGTGGTAATCATCATGAATCACCGCCTTTTTATTGACCCGGCAGATACACCCAGGCTCTTCACTTCCCTTTGCTTTCTCAAGGCCGTGAATGATTGCTAACGCCAAGAGGAGCGCACTGCCACCCGTAACTCACAGATATTGCTCCGTTCCCCTCCCGAAACCCATTCAATTTGCGGCAGAATCACACCATCAATGCTGGGGGAGCGCAGAAGCCAGGTTGATGGCACGGCGTCTATTACGCCGGGTATTGTAACAGAGAGACACCGAGTGGCGTTGGGGGAGGGCGGTCTGCGGGTATAGTAACAGAGAGACACCGAGTGGCGTTGGGGGAGGGCGGTCTGCGGGTATAGTAACAGAGAGACACCGAGTGGCGTTGGGCGAGGGCGGTCTGCGGGTATAGTAACAGAGAGACACCGAGTCGGTTGGGGAGGGCGGTCTGCGGGTATAGTAACAGGGGGAAACCGAGTGGCGTTGGGGGAGGGCGGTCTGCGGGTATAGTAACAGAGAGACATCGAGTGGCGTTGGGCGAGGGCGGTCTGCGGGTATAGCAACAGAGAGACACCGAGTGGCGTTGGGGGAGGGCGGTCTGCGGATATAGCAACAGAGACACCAAGTGGCGTTGGGGGAGGGCGGTCTGCGGGTATAGTAACAGAGAGACACCGAGTGGCGTTGGGGGAGGGCGGTCTGCGGGTATAGTAACAGAGAGACACCGAGTGGCGTTGGGGGGAGGGCGGTCTGCGGGTATAGTAACAGAGACACCGAGTGGCGTTGGGGGAGGGCGGTCTGCGGGTATAATAACAGAGAGACACCGAGTGGCGTTGGGGGAGGGCGGTCTGCGGGTATAGTAACAGAGAGACACCGAGTGGCGTTGGGGGAGGGCGGTCTGCGGGTATAGCAACAGAGAGACACCGAGTGGCGTTGGGGGAGGGCGGTCTGCGGGTATAGTAACAAAGAGACACCGAGTGGCGTTGGGGGAGGGCGGTCTGCGGGTATAGCAACAGAGAGACACCGAGTGGCGTTTGGGGAGAGCGGTCTGCGGGTATAGTAACAGAGAGACACCGAGTGGCGTTGGGGGGAGGGCGGTCTGCGGGTATAGTAACAGAGAGACACCAAGTGGCGTTGGGGGAGGGCGGTCTGCGGGTATAGCAACAGAGAGACACCGAGTGGCGTTGGGGGAGGGCGGTCTGCGGGTATAGTAACAGAGAGACACCGAGTGGCGTTGGGGGAGGGCGGTCTGCGGGTATAGTAACAGAGAGACACCGAGTGGCGTTGGGGGTGGGCGGTCTGCGGATATAGCAACAGAGAGACGCCGAGTGGCGTTGGGGGAGGGCGGTCTGCGGGTATAGTAACAGAGAGACACCGAGTGGCGTTGGGGGAGGGCGGTCTGCGGGTATAGTAACAGAGACACCGAGTGGCGTTGGGGGAGGGCGGTCTGCGGGTATAGCAACAGAGAGACACCGAGTAGCGTTGGGGGAGGGCGGTCTGCGGGTATAGCAACAGAGAGACACCGAGTGGCGTTGGCGGAGGGCGGTCTGCGGGTATAGTAACAGAGAGACACCGAGTGGCGTTGGGGGATTGCGGTCTGCGGGTATAGTAAGAGAGACACCGAGTGGCGTTGGGGGAGGGCGATCTGCGGGTATAGTAACAGAGAGACACCGAGTGGCGTTGGGGGAGGACTGTCTGCGCTTGGCGTGACTCCAATGATTATGTGACGTTTTTATACGCTTCAGTGGGCACATTGTAACGCTGGAGCAGCAGCAGGAAACGCTAGATGCCAGTTGGTTGGACGACAAACCAACAATAGAAAAGCCATGAAACGAGTGCTCCTAACATGACTCGAGTAATTTCCACTTCATCATGAACGTCACAATTCACTCTCTTCACGAATATACTGTTGGGCACACATGACACATTGCTATGCGATCTTATGCGATCGTCAACCTGAAATCCTGGAGTCTCATGGGGGAATACCCTCCCCCATACTGTCGAGGAACGCTGGCAAAGATAAATGAAGATAAGAGCACATAGGAATAAGATACCATGGTGCAGATATTACATGTATTCAAAGACTGATCGACTACCGACTTCCGATCTTCTCAAGGCTGTCACCTCCTGGAAGAACACTGAATTGCCAAATTACCCAATCAGCACAACTTAGCTGCAGTTGTAGCTTGCAAATATATCAACAATAGGCACACTTTGTGATATTGAGCTAATGTAGTTTGTTACACCGTGCTACTAACTCCAGGCCAACAATTCACCTGGAACGCTACTGTGGAATGAGAATGATGCTTCTTTGTGGCGGTATTAGGTACGTAATGTAAAACGTACAGTCCCAAATTATAATATTACAGTGTGACCTTTAATATACTTGATATTCCCTTGCCTTAACATCGATCATTTTCTCAGCGCAATCGGTTTAAGCAATTGTTGGAGGTCCTATATGTCACTTATCTGAACCATTCATCTGTTCAGCGTAGGTTCAGCGTATGCAGCGTCGGTTCATTGTTCAACGTAATGGTTATGCAGAGTCAGGTTAATATGGCAAGCCAGGTATCTGGTCAAAAGGCACGCGAGGCGGTTATTTCGAAACATCGAAAGCTATAACGGCAACGGTAGCATTTCGAGCGCGACCGCAAAAGCGAAGGAGAAAATGTCTACCCCATAGCCTGCCATGGGCAAGCAACACAAATTTGAATAGTATGCACACTCAGTTACGATGCGAACACTTCACAGTTCCGGAATGTGCACCAATTTTGATCTGGAGACCATGTATGTACAATAAGCTAAGCGGCCACATGTCTATTTCAGTTGCGTCCTAAGGTAACTCAATGCTTATGACGTAGTTCTTAACATATGTTGCTTTCCTTGCCTTCCCCTGACCGAGGAAGTCAGGAACTCAAAAAATTAGTACGCATGCAGCCGAAAGGAAACGGCATACAATAGCCGATACAACATGTCTCAGGGCTCATAGAATGAAAGAAAATGAATGCAGCTTTTCACTGTTATGGCTTGGTCACTGGGCTCAGCATTGTGCTTCATGGGAAATGCGTCATCACGATGTATGCAGAACGCTCGTATCATGTAAACTACAATTTGATAGCTTCTAAATGATCAAATAAAGATTATGACTGATAAACAAACCTTCCAGTTAATGTTATCAATGGCTAAACGTGTCATCGTGTATGCTTGTTTCAAATCTGTAGCAATCAAATCTGTAGCAAGGTAATCTAATTTATATTATGTTTTCCCTTTCTAAGGCTTGCTGAGGATAGGCGATGACAACGTCATCCATGTTTGTCGATGTCAAGGTCAACCACGTCGAGGCCAAGAGTCCAGGTCAGCCTTGCTCTTTATCGTTAGTCAATGCAATTTGCCTGTCTAAACTCTACCTCTTTCTTAATTATCGGCCGACCATCAAGTAACAACATGCCTCGTAGCTCTCGCTAGCCTTCACCTGTCAGTAAAGTTCACATACCCTATCGCATTAAGTTAACCATCCTCGGCCGATGTAACTCTGAACGCGGGCAGACTGTTCCTCGAGTGGCTAGGAGATGGCAGTGACTGTGAAGTGTAACTTGGACGATATCTCACAAACGGACAAGGATATTGTAATACAATCTTGTGACTGCGCATCTTATACAGATATCCGACCACGTGGCGTTCAACGTCACAGAGGTTTCGTCGGCGCGATGGCGCTGCAGCTCGACGTGCCGGCCGATCTCAGCCTCATTTGACTCTGAAAACATCAACCACAGGTCGCCATATTTATACTGTAGAGAGTTCACTACAGCCGTAATTTTTCTTCCATTTCTTAACCTTCAGTGGTTTCCGAGATCTTTGAGTGGCCGAATCCACACCTCTCCCCATCTGGTGCGCATTGTGTGAGGCCATCTGATGTAGTGGTAAAAAAACGAATGCGTTCTGTAGAAAATTCAATGTGTAAAAAGCAATATGCATTGACAGAATATTGTAACACTAAACAGCCTTTCTCGCTGTCACTGTCACAACAAAAACAACTCTTTTCGGTGGCAACCGCACCTGCCGCCCCACTGGACCGTCGAGGCTTAAGCTTGATATATGCAGCAATTATGCGTGGTACTGTGCTCAGATTGACCGAGAAAAGCTTGGGCGTGTATTGCAGATAGCGCAACAAATAACATTGACCTTGACATTGATCTTGATCTTTGCATGTGTTCGGAACAAGATTAGGCTGCATACAGTAGGGTGTGTTAATTTGGTGGTTTTCCTGCCGAAACAAAATGGTGCCCCTAACTTTGTGTGCTCGGTGGTAAAGACCACAGTACACCAGAGAAGCAGGTAAAAGCATTCTCCATCTAGCGCAACGGGAATAACTGAAGAGCACTGGCGACGGTGCTACAACCATACAGCGAAATTTTATGAAGCTGCTTTTCTCAATTATCTAACGAAAGCTTATGGATTTGATGTCGTTGCATTCCCCACATCATAGACAAACTGACACATTACAATGCTGACACATTACTAAGTGTCAGCATTCTTTACACTATGACTTGCTAGAAATACGCACATTATCACTATTCACATATAATACACACAGACCACATGATTATCAGACCTTCCAATTTACTGAATGCCTCTGAACAATTCGTGCAATGAACTAGACGCAAAAATCATAACTGGGGAAGCAAGTTTGTCTTTGACTGGAGCATCGGCAGCGGCTGGCAGGGGCATAGCCAAGGGGGAGATGGGGGCGGTCGCCCTCTCCCTGGGCTCCTGGGCTCCCTGGGCTCCTGGGCTCCCTGGGCTCCTGGTCTCCCTGGGCTCCTGGGCTCCCTGGGCTCCTGGCAGGGGCATAGCCAAGGGGGAGATGGCGGCGGTCGCCCTCTCCCTGGGCTCCTGAGCTCCCTGGGCTCCTGGCAGGGGCATAGCCAAGGGGGAGATGGGGGCGGTCGCCCTCTCCCTGGGCTCCTGGGCTCACTGGGCTCCTGACAGGGGCATAACCAAGGGGGAGATGGGGGCGGTCGCCCTCTCCCTGGGCTCCTTGAGATCCTGGCGGGCCCTTCGGACCGCATCAGCCTGTACGTAGTCGTCTTGGGGATCGCCATTGCGAAGATAGAAAGCTCGAGAGCACATTTTGTGGCCGCCGAGGCTGTTATTGGGTCCCTAAGAATGCCTACTGGTTCTCACGTCGTTTATGGGCCTTTAATAACCTATTGGGGCCCCTACGAACGTCTACTGGCCCTTGTGAACTTCTGCGGGCCTTTACGAAGTTTTTGGGAGTGCAGGTATCCTTACGAACGTCTACGAGCCTTTCCAAACGTTCACGGGATCTTACTTGTCCACTTGTCTACCGGCTACTACTTGTGCCCTTACGAACGTCTACGTGTCCCTACGAATGCCGACGAACCATAATGAACGTCTACGGACCTTGAGAATGCTTCCGAGCCATTACGAACGTGTACGGGCCCTTACGAATGCGTGCAGACCCTTACGGGAGTCTATGGATCCATACAAGCGTTTACCGACCCTTGCCGAATACCGTTTCGATGTCTTTCCAATGAAGTTTTATATGCCGGAACCCGAAGACTTTACATTTGTAGGGGTGATCGAGATCTCCTTCGAAAAAAAATCCGCGCTCTCTTCAGACAGGTTCTGGCTGCGTTCCTGGTGTCAGACGGTGTTTGATTCTGGTACAAGTCAGTTCGTGCCGCTCTTTATCTCCAACCACGGTCGCGCATGAATTGGTAACCTCATGCACAGCGAACTGTACGGTTTCAGTGTTGGCTGAGTGGTGGGTACGCACTGCCGTTCAGTAGATATGTTTTGAGCTGACTGATATCGTCCTCCGTCATCTGCTTAATATGCGTTAGGCTAAGTTATTCAAAATCGTAGATAGGATTTAGAGTGACTATGTCAAGAGAAATCTCTATCGCAGATTTAGGGTCTATTCGCAGCGACCCGGACGACAAGGAGTATATGCTGTGTGCGTCACATATGACGTCTTAACCGAATTATTCTGCGCGTTTGATGTTCGCAGCGACCCGGACGATGTAGAATCTTTGTGACGTTACATAGAATCTGGGCCGGACGCATAGAATCTTCTTCCCGTACTTGGTCGAAATTAGACAGATATGGCGCGATAGTTCGGAATTCGAACTTCTCCACATTGCGTGAGAAGTAAACTTTTTTTTTCTCCATGACATTTCTGGGTACATGTCAATCCTCAATACCTTGTCAATACCCCTGCGAACATCAAAACGCGCAGAATAATTCGGTTATGACGTCATCGGTGACGCACACAGCATATACTCCTTGTCGTCCGGGTCGCTGCGAATAGACCCTAAATCTCCGATAGAAGATTTATCCTGACATAGTCACTCTAAATCCTATCTACGATTTTGAATAACTTAGCCTAACGCATATCAAGCAGATGACGGAGGACGATATCGGTCAGTTCAAAACATATCCACTGAACGGCAGTGCGTACCCACCACTCAGCCTGTGAATAAAAGGAAGTCTGACATACCTAGGCAGGGCGAAATGAACACTAGAAAGCGGCCATACAACGCACATGATCACGTGGTATGTGCCATCCTCTTTTGTCTGCCTGAGCAGGCTGCAGAGCATAGTAGACTCATATAGCAGAATGTAGTAAAATGCAATATCTCCAAGTAGGTTTGGACGTCCACCAAATTAGCAGTATAATTGGGGATTAGAGAATGAAAATGTTTCAAGCAATGTACAAGAATGTCGTAGTCCATTTTTGTCTGTGTAATTATTATCTACTTTTGTAAATGCATGATTGTGTGATAAGCTTGATAGGCTAGATTGTCGACGATCTATCGCGATTGTGAGCAAAATGATTGACCCGCTGCGAACACACCGAGAAAACATTCTACCTGACGTCACGCAGAATATGATATTCTGCATTCACTCTGAAAACACCCTCAATACATGGCGGTCGGTTTTCTAAAGTTATCGAGAAATGTTTGTCTGTTTATCTGTCTGTGTGTCTGTCTATCTGTCTGTGTGTATGTGCCGCTTCGACGCATGCTGTTCCAAAATGGCCGGGCGGATTTCACTCAAATTTGAAATGAAAAGGGTTTTCATCGTTTTTCGCGATTGAGTCTGGTGCTGGAAAACAGCTAGAAGTGACGATATGCCGTCGCCTGCATTACGCAAATCCATGTACCGGCTACACTTTTCCCATTGATTATGGTCACATGCCGCATGTCACGGGTCAGCCATCGCGACGAGAGTGACAAGTATCGTGGCCCGTAAAACCAGTTCTGCTTCCCACCCCATCAACGTCCCTATCAGGCCCTATTTTGTATGAAGTGTTAGGCACTCATAGCCCCAACTATTGTGATTTCCACGATACCTTTCATTAGGCGTCATGAGCGGACATAATACCAGTGGCGCCGCTCTGGTAGTGGGTTTGTGAAGGAACAACACCAGAGTGTGCTTGCTGTGATTAATGCTATATTCTAGTGTCTAGAAGAGGTGCAAGTAATTTCCAATGATCAAATTTGAACAACATTGAAACAAGCTCTGTTGTGATATGTAGTTCGTTTTATTATCAAATAATTTCACCTTGTCACTTTGTCCTTAAAGTGAAATGGGAGCAATTCGCAACTCAACATCTTGCAATAAATACGCGTCATACATCTTCTGTGTGATGTGTTGAAAATGTCCAATATTCTTAACTAAACGAAAATCTAACACGCTATGTTTTTATATCATCTTGAAAAACTTCCAAGAAGGTTTAACCCTGTCACTTCTGCACTAAATTCCAGAATTTGTGTCCCAAATTATCACATTGTATTCCTTTAAATTGTACAACAGATGTTCTACATTACCCAATTAATTTCCAATGGTCTCAAATAAACCGGCATAAAATCAGCTTCCTTCTGATGCCATACTCGACTACTTTTATAGATATCTAACCCTGTCATGTTTTACTTTTTAGCATGAAACTATCCAGTATTATTGAGGTTCTGGCATGGCTCGATGCATGTCAAGCGCCGACGGTTGCTGCCCAGAGGATCCGTAGGGCCGCCGAGCGGTGGCACGACAAAAAGTAAAGTTCCACCGTTCAACAATACCAAGCAACATCGGCTCTGCCACGCCAAAATGGTGTAGGGGAAATTGACGGTTGTAGATGCATTCTTTCCCTTCAACGCCAATAAACGTAATGTTCTTAAACAATATCGATAAAACCTGTCGGCTTCAACTCCAATGGTGGTGAAACTCATTCCAGGCACATCGCCTATCGCTTTAAATATGAAAATATACCTGTAGCTTTGGCGTTGGGGCCCATTAACATTCAGGTTAGTTAGTTCCGCGCCCCGCCATATTATAAATGGCGGGCGGTCGGGGACGGGCTGCGTGCCGCGGGCATCGCTACCGGCGGCCCGCCGTCTATGGTGGAAAATAGTTCCAGAAGACAATACGCAAAGTAACAATATGCGCAATGTATCACTGTAAGTGGCAATGAAATTGACGTCTGAAGGCAGGCCAACTTTCATAAATGCACTTAGCATCATATTTTATGGAGACAGTCTCATAAATTGTAACTATATTCTTCGTGCACAATCTAGTGAGCATCCGTGCGCGCTTGTCGCGGGCGCATATTTCAGAGTTCTTGAATGGCATCAGGAGCCGACCTGTTTTCTTTCTTTACGGGAGATCCCCCGATGTCCGCATTAACATTGCGTCTGATGCCTAACGTAGATTTTCCCCATCGAACATACTTTTCCTACAATCAACACTGCCCTAAAACTTTACCAAGCATAATTTTCGGCCTTCTTAGCCGGCTCATGACATCGATGGATCGGTCGGTTTGCTGGAGACAACTTCATCGGTCGAAAATTATACAGGCTACCACGCCTGCTACCACGCCAGGCAAGCTACCGTGGGAAGGATCTTATAAGTGAAGATAACTTATGGTGTATGCAGGTTAGTACAGCTGTGCTATTGCGTGTATGGGAACGAAGTTAGGAAAGGGCAGGGTTTGGTCGAATAAAATGAGGTCTGTTTAGGTCAGGTCATGTTAGGTTGGGTTAGGTTAGGCCAGGTTAAGTTAGGTGGGGTTAGGCTAGTGTAGAGCAGCTAATTTTGGGCTACCTCGGTTCAAATCCATTGGAGTAGGGGGGAGGGGTAATCTCCATGGTATATGCGTACGCTATGCATTGAGGTACTTTTACGATTTTGAACACACCAACACGGTAGTGGGGTTGGTGTGCATCTAGACTGGCTACAGTAAGCCAGTTGAATACCTCATGGCAATTAAGTGCGTTGGACTTAGTATTTGGAGTACGGAAGGGATGCACCTGATTCCTAGCATTACTCACGAGAGCGCAATATTAGTTTATCTTTTCGATAGCCTTCTGGCAAACCATCCTGTCACCATCCGCGCACATCGCCAACAGGACAGCTTCAGAGTGAAACAAATATAAATTGCGGAAAATCAAGCGTCGGACGACTGCCTGAATGTGTTGGGCAGATATCTGAGGAAATCAATACTAACGGCAGGCATTTTAGCACCTTCGGAGCTGGAGCACCGCTGTCGGATATAGAGCCACATTGGGACGTAACAGCCAACAATCAAGTCACAAGATCGGTCAGCTCCTGTGTCGGGTACACCGACCGAGGATGGTAGGCATATTTTGAGTACCCTGGCAACCATTGCAAACAATCTAAGAAGGAGAATGAGGAATTGTTAATGAAATGTTTGGCTTTTTTGTCAGCTGCGATTTTCCTGCTCTCGGCTGGTTTTCAGTCTCGGCGTTCTTCACCATATACTACAGATGATTGACAACGTTTCCATTCTTCGGCAGCATTTCAAGGCGAATTGTTTATGGTTGACCCAACACAAGGTGGTCAGTTATCCCTCTGGTATTCATGTCGACTATTGGGGTAGTGGCACGCCATACAACACAGCTGCACTGTCACGCTCCTTCTCGTCTCCGCAAAGATCACGTACTGACAACGGAAACCAGCGCTCGCACCAACCCGGGTGTATGAAGGTGGGGCGAGCAACATCAAATACCGACTAGCCGAGACGTCATGGGAAATTGGCCAGATCTGCAACCTACAGACGCCGGAAGAGGAAAGGAACACCCACCTTGTATGATATGCGGTGTGCTATAAACCTGGACATTTTAGCATAGGTATGAATGCTGTTAGACTTAAGCATACATATTTCATCGCACTGTTGCTCCATATGCATCTTCTTTCACTACCAAGCATGCATGTACCGAGCATCATTCACCTTCAACAAACCAGGAAATTGCGAGTTTCGCAGCTAATGAATGCAAATACGGCACGTTAAGGTCATGTTTGTGCTCCACCACAGGTCAAGTTGAATGGCACGAGATTGGCAAGTTTCCGTTACCCTGTCTGATACATTTTTGGTTTTATGTTTTTGCCGCATGGCGGCGCCACAGTCATTCAACCTAATCTGTTTTTGCGTTGAGCATGATGGAGGTTAGTTTTTTTGTGTTACTTCACTGAATTGCCACTTTCCAGCAACTAATACACAAAGTTGCGACCCAACAAATTTGCGCAGTTGGTGGTCACACATCCTAATGCATATGCATGCATTCTACTCATGCATTCTATCCATATATTCACTTATGGAATCTTACGATAACTAGTCTTTGGGGATGTCCCTGCTTGCCGTATTGTCTACAGCACCTCTACACTGCAACCGATCCACTTGGCGTAACATGGACGCGAACTGTCTTATGCAAACTGCTTACCCGAATACAGCTTTTTTTTATTTGAGTGAACAACGTTGAGCAATGCAATGTTGATCATGACATCTTCGCCTCCGGTCCACAATCAAGCTTTATCCTTTCTTTTTTGGGGGAGGAGTTCACAGCCAAGCTTGGGGGTGGAGCCGGCTTCCTCGCCCTTCGCTGTGCTGCGAGGGCTATATATGGCTGCGATAACCTAACACGTGCAATTGATGCATTGATCCAAACACCCTGACGTATGCAAAGATATCTTCGCGGCGCGTGGTGTTAAAGTGATATTTAACACTCGGAAATATTTACATTTAGTACTTCAATTGGAATAAATTGCAACCGTGCAATAATCGCAGCGACATAATCACATCCAGTCAATCTCCCAGGCAAAAGCAAACTTCCTTGATCCCATGGGATCAAGGAAGAAATGAATGCATTATGTTTATAAACATAATTCATTCATTTCAGGAGCAAAATATTACAGAAACAATTCCAACGGACAGTGAGCGTTGGGAAGGCCGATTTTGTCACTGGACTGCATGGGGGATGGTTATCCAGCTAAGATAACCCCAAGTTTCGGTGGTCGATACCTTAGAGACGTGACATTTAATGGGATTTAACGAGAAAATTTAGGGGATTTTAAATCAATCACGGTTCCTTAATGTCAAGATCTACAAGCTACAAAGGCGCGCATTACCATAAGTCCCCGATAAACTTTGTGGTTGGGCCGACGCTGGTGGAAATGTTTTACTGGTCGTATGAAAGTCTATGGGACCTTGGTAACTACGGACATAGCTCCCAACTGGAAAATCAAATGCCCGATTGTTGTGAATGTGATTGAATCAGTCTACTTATTTTTAAGAATCAAACTCTGCCTCAACTCCAAATAGGCGTGTGTCCGGAAAGAGGTGCCTGCTCCGAGTAGTCCACACTGGATGGAAAATTTTGCGCCTTTTTTGTCCTCCTATACCACCTGGCACTCACGAAGAAAGAAAGTTTTCCTTTGACGCCGTCTTGCTTCATTGACCCCCACAAGCCTAGTGCATACCCTTGGCTTCATGACTCTACTATGCCTATGCATTTGATGTGCACACATGTGTGTGTCTGTGTACATGTGTGTTTGCTCAATTGATACATTCGCGAAAGGTAGTTAGCATTCGCCGTTTACAAGATTAACGCACACCACAGGTGACGCCGCAACAGTGACGCTGCATGTACGTCCAATCATAGGGAGGCGGAATTGGCAATCCTTCGAGCGGAACTCAACCTATGACGTCTCCTACTCTCCCTGCATTTCCACCGCCTGCACGGGCGAGCATTCGCACAGCACACTAGCCGCTTGTATTCCAGGACGATCGAACTCTGCAAAATCAGTTAACTCTAGCCGGTGACCTGCAGGGATGAAAATTGGCCGGTGCGGGAATGGATGCGCCGGCGGCAAGCGGTCGTCCTATGGTGTATCAGGAGGGTGGCAGCTCGGCACCGATCTGGCTGCTTCGCCATCCATCATGCCGACGGCCGATTACCGTGCGACGACCAAAACGCTTTATCGCGACAGCACGTGGCACCGACGCCCGGTTGCATAACAATGCAGGGTCGGCTGGGGTGAGGGCCGCCTGTCGGCCGATGAGGCGGATGATGTAACGCCAGGGTGACTTGGTCGCCCGCAGCGCTGGGTAGCTTGTGGCGCCTGCTCGCCAGGTAGCCACAGGTCCGCCGACCAGGCCAGGGCGACTTGGTCGTCCGCAGCGCCGGTAGCTTGTGGGTTGCCGGGACTTGGTCCCGCAGGCCGGATTGATGTCGCCGAACGCCAGGTCCGCCGACCAGGCCAGGACTTGGTCCCCGCAGCGCCGGGTAGCTTGTGGCGCCTGCTCGCCCGGTAGCCACAGGTCCGCCGACCAGGTCAGGGCGACTTGGTCGCCCGCAGCGCCGGGTAGTTGTGGCGCCTGCTCGCCTGGTAGCCCCAGGTCCGCCGACGGTCAGGGTGACTTGGTCGCCCGCAGCGCTGGGTAGCTTGTGGCGCCTGCTCGCCAGGTAGCCACAGGTCCGCCGACCAGGTCAGGGTGACTTGACGCTGGCGGTGATTGGTCGTCCACAACGATTCTCGTGAGGCCTGCTTAGCAAATGTCCACAGGCCAACACGCACGGGCGTGGTGCCCAGAGACTTTGTGTCATATTTGCTTCTTTGAATTTAAAGTTTTCGAGATAAATTTGGGGACTGATATTGCTCACTGATATCGTCAAGGACGATATCAGTGAGCAATCATACCCTGGTCTAACCATATTTACGCCGGAATAATCGTAATTTGGTCTCCAGAGCGCTTACCATGTCTGTATGCCAGGGATGCTCCAGGTCGTATCTCAGTAACGTTGTCTGATAGTGTTTTGGATATTAGGACAATATTAGGGAACATAATCTTCTGATATGAATGATGTTTTAAAATATTGCTTGTCAAAGTTGTCAGCAAAAACGGAATACTCCAAGTTGCCACTGCTTCACCTGGTGGCGGGACCCGAGGTCACATCTGCATTTTTGCATCTTTCCTCAATCATGAATATAAGAATATATATATATATATATATATATATATATATATATATATATATATATATATATATATATATATATATTATCTATATATATATATACCCATGATTCATGTTTTACGGTACTTTGTACGATTTGTTCACGAAGCATGTATGGATGCAAGTACATTAAACAAATTGATTCGTTGCCGTACCTTACATTTGACCTGTCCTAGCTCAGGAATATTGACAAGCTAGAACTCCATATTTTCCACAATATGCGCGTATGATTTGTCGGAAGGTGCTGTATTTTCTGAAGCAATATCTTATACAATTTTGAAACTATTTCAGAAAAACCACATGGGTTGGTGTCCTGGTAATAATAGTGATATCTTAAAATTAACCCCCTAATCCTAAACCTCAAGTAACCTCGGGGTCAAGAATTTGATCAGGTTCCCATGTTTTTAAAAGGATCATCAAGTATATAGTCATGCATGACGTTTGTTTCACAAACGTTGGCGCAATTTGTGCGGGAGTATTCTTAGCTAGGCTTTCTGGTGGCAATTATATGAAGTAAAACGATATTTTGACTTGCTGAATTAGCTTGCTGGTTAATGTCATTATCTCATCTATGTACGCTTCACGTCAGCTATGTACATCATTATACTTGCACGGGTCAAGTAACTTGACAGCCAGGCAATCGAGTTCATTGTGCGCTACAAGCTCGCCACCAGGCGACTGTAGAAGCAAAAACAACGTGAGTGTTGGACCCAATAGCCAGGTGGGTGTCGGACCGAACAACAAGGCGAGTGTCGGACCCTGCAACCAGCTGAGTGTCCAGTCCAACAGCCAGGCGAATATCAAACCCAGAGCATTGTAAGCGAGCACGCTTCTGCTGACATTTAATGCATCGTTCTCCAAATCCATGTTCCAACGTCGAATACAGTGCCCACATCCAAAACCTCCGTGTCCCGTTGCAATTTTCCAATATTGGTCAAGAGTATTGCCGATGTGTGCACCCTTTGTAAAAGCGGACGTGCATTATGTAGTGAGTCGAAAAGCGAACCAGTTTTCAGAGAGGTAGCAAGGTAGCGCTGTGTTCGCTGTGTTTAGTGGCAGCCGTTGAGTATTCCTGTGTGGTATTCACTCTGAATATATCAGCCACAAGCACCTTCTACTACTCGTACAATTGTAATCACCTTGCTAGGCAATGTGCAATGTTGACCACATTGGTGACCTCTTACAATGATACCAAAATGTTCCCATGGCCAACGTCTACGCTTCACCCCATGTGTGCCATACACACAGCATCAGGCAGAGAACACGCATAAGGCGCAGATAAGCATGCTCAGCATGTTATACCCTGATTTGATGATGACGTTTCGTCGGGCTGGCAGATGGGCTCGGCAGCTGGCGCGGTGAGGGAAGGGATCTGGCGCCAGGTGGGCCACTGCTGGCGCAGTGAAGTCTGGCGCCAGATGGAGCCGCGGATCAGTCGTCTGCCGCCAGACAGCATCAGGTGTCTGGCTCAGAATGGCGCAGTGGAGCTACAATCTGGCTCCACATGGCCCACCGGGAAAGGTATGCGCCCCGCCAGATGAGTAGTAGACGAGGTGTCTGGCGCCAGATGGGATGCTGCTGGAGCGTGAAGCAGGCGTCTGGCGCCAGCTAGGGAGTAGACGAGGCGTCTGGCGTCAGATGGACCGCCGCAGCGCGTGAAATTGAGTATCAGCAAAATAGCCGGTCCTTAATCCCGGGAACTTCTATTTTCATGGCTCACGGCGCTGCCGCCCCTGACACATCACTGGCGAGCAAGCCACCGTCGCCGCATGTATCTCGGGCTATATGGTATGATTGAAGGTATAATGAAACCGGATCCAATCAGCCCCGACTGCAGCTATGGCTGCAATCTGACCATTGTCGGGGAAGCTGCTCCTCTGTCTGTGGCACGTATGGAGCTGCTATAGCTACCACGAAGTAGCATGTGGTTAACATGGCAGTATCACTGCTCCATTTCCGTACTCAGGAACATACTCAAAATTAACGGCGTTCGTGATGCGAACATGACATATTTAACTGCTAGTTTCGACATAGTCAATTATGTTGGGTATCTGCCAATGACTAGGATGTTTAGCTGTCCAGGTATGCCAGTACGGTGGTGTAGCGTTCAGTACAAAGAACAGTGTTAGCTCGTGCGGTGCCGGCGAGATTATTTTAGTGCCACGCAGATCCTGTACGAAGGCATCTACAAACAAAGCTTCGTCGCAATATCTTCGTTCAGTTTGCATGTCGACAACTGCCTGCGATGCGAGGATGTCCGCTTGTTAGTGACGATTCTTGTCGAATACCTTGGCTTGCTCTAAGTGAAAGATCGTTTGAATAGGAAGAAAGACACCCTCGGGCTGCTCCACGGATGGGTTCTCAGATACGTGTTCCCACATATGTACGTATGCTTGGTGGTCGCTCTGCTGGACGTAAAGGGTTATCGGATTTATCAGCGATGTATATGCCTGAACCGGCCGACATCTCGCTAATTTTGGCTGAAACATCAGTGTCACGAGGTACGTTGTGCGCAAGTGAAAATAAAGGCATTCATAAATAATTGTGTTGTCCATTTGGAAAAGACGCCTAGTGCAAGCACGCTACACATAGCACGGTCGGTTATAGGGCATGTGTACGTTTTGATTGAGGTGGCCATCTTGTGGTGCTGACTGAATCCAAATTCAGTGAGCACTAACTTGGCAATCTTCTGCCTTTCAAATTTCGAACAGAGGGATCTCGAAGGGGTGCATTGCCAAAGGTGGCATCATAAGCCAACATCAATAAATATTAAGCCAACATTAAAGCCAAGGTGGCATCATAAGCCAACATCGAGAAATATTAAGCCAACAATAAAGCCAAGGCGGCATTATAAGCCAACAGCAACTAGTTTGTGCATCACCGTTGAAATACGAACGTATGTAAACCAGCGCTATATAAACGGTTCTCACGTCAATACTCTTGGCAGTCGTCTCTGAAACGCCATTCACGTTTGAGTGAAAATTAATTGTTTATATACGGAAGGCGAAAATGCCGGAATGAAAACTTTAGATTGACCGGCAGCCATCTCTGGAACAAAAACAAACAATTCAGTTTGCTCGTTAAGTTGAGAGTCGTCTGGGCCAGCTCAGCGCGGCGCCGGCCGTGCCGACACCACCAGTCGGCGTTAATTGGAGGCCCAATGATTGCCCAGTTCCTCGAGGTCCATTAGTGGGGAAGAGCGCCACAAAGCAGCCAGTGAGTGGCATGCCGTTGAGCTCAGTCAACAGACCGTGTGGCACGGCCACTCTGGCGATCGGCACTGTGAGAAGACTGCCACGCCGGCCCAACATGTTGAGCTCACTCAACAGACCGTGTGGCACGGCCACTCTGGCGATCGGCACTGTGAGAAGACTGCCACGCCGGCCCAACATGTTGAGCTCACTCAACAGACCGTGTGGCACGGCTACTCTGGCGATCGGCACTGTGAGAAGACTGCCACGCCAGCCCAACATGGTAAAGTGTGGTGTGCCCACACCACGCGACTTTTCCTCTACACGTCATAACCACTGACTCAGGTTGACCTCCGAGAACATATTTTGGCAAAAGATGTCGAATTCGTTGCCGGAGGACTTCTCAAAGTTTCACGGCGTTGTAGCGTTTAGTTGTTGGGTTGTCTGTAACAAAAACCACAGGTGGAAGCTAAACGCCCCACCACAGTTAATGCCATGAACTGACTCGTTATGGAGCAGACAAAAATGAGTTCAATGTGTTCTTTTTACCCTGACCTGATTTGACAACATGCATGTGCCATATCCAAATGGCGGTTCGTTTCCATTTTACATGAGGAAGCAAGTGTACGAACCGTCCTCAGATTTTTTTTTAAGGAGCGAATTGTTGACAGTATTTTTATTTCACCCCATATGTGACACCATTACCGGTATCGAGGTCACTACAAATCCATTTCACCCATGCATTTCCTTAGGCTATCATTTGCGCATGGTTTCACTGCGACCCGTCTATTGGCTCCGGAACTACAACGAATGTCCTCCACCCCATCTCACCCCAGTGACACGTGTATAGCAAAATATACCAGTGGAGTTGCTGCCGGGTGAAGCAGTAAACGCCGGAAATAATTTTGTAAGTTTTAGGTCATAATACTGCGTCCTTTAAAAGCAATAACACCCGCAAAAACGACCTTTGGTGCTCTGAACGAGCGAGGCTAAAAGTCGGGTTACAGGGCTCCCATGCCACAGACAGAATCGGTTACACCACCGGTGTCAGCTGAGAGGCTGAGCACCGACCGCAGCCATTCTGTCTTGGATGCAAATGTTAAGTCATATATTTCGATGCGGTTTGTCCCGCACGATGAGAATCAGTCCCAGCAATACCTTTTTTTAGAAAACGAACCTGAGTACTTCAGAAAACATTTTGATGAAAACTAATGAAGTGAAAATTAAAGGGGAAGGTGGGAAAGTACGCGAAGCCTTGAAGGAAACTCAAAGTTGTTTCTGCTTGAAACACGTTACGTTCGGATCAGGTCACTCATCTCAGATTTCGTGTATTCAGGAGTGCAGAAGTGCTCAGGCCTCGGCTTTGAGTGCTCGGCACCTCGACCAGAAGTGATCGCTCCTAATTGTGTTTGTCCACCAGAGAAAACACAACTGACATTCACAGCTTACAGCCAAGCTTTCAGCAGCTTACAACTGACGGCCAGCGAACGTTTTTTTCTGCAAGACACAAATTGACGCCATGGACGAAATAGGCTGCACTCGTCTCATGCTGCCAATGACCAAGCTTCTCGCAGATAGATGTAACTTAAATTGTTTATTGTTATTATTGTAATCACAATGTAAAGTTGCTCGAACGCCGCCGAGGTCCCATGACACCTCATTCCATGTGGAAAGGTTTGGAATTGGCATGCACGCAGGCAGCGGCACAGTCCTAGCAATGCCATTGCATGCGGAACTCGTGCCGTACACGTCGCTACCAAATACAATCAGAGATAGTGCTGGCTCCTCACTAGTGAATGTTTGTCCTCCAAACACACATGGAAATGGTCTGGACACAATTTCCCATCTATTTACATCTATAGTCATGGTTAAATTTGGAATTGTGGACTTCCGTATAAGGTATCGTACACGATACCACGCCTTGTGGGAGGAAAACGAGATACGAACAAGGCCTGGTAAGTGCTCAGGTTTCGAAATGAATTGAAATATTTCTTAGTACATACCTTAAGTTAATCTTGGGACATGCCACATCACCAACAAGTACAACTTAGGCATTTAAATGTAATGGTGTATGCCATGACATAGTATATGCTTTAGACATGCTCAATAATATATTTCATTTGATTACTTCGGCAAAGCTCCTCATCACATGGGAATCAAGAGCGAAACACCACTTGCAAGGCTCATGTTCCTCGCTGGACTTGATGTGCTGCTAACAGCCACACTGGATGCAAATGTCACAGCTCGAAAACATGACCCCATGGAAGCTGACGTACAGGAAAGTATGTGGACCGAGATGTAGTAATATCAGAAAGAAGAAAATACTCCTCTAGAGTGAAGCTACGTGTCCGTGCTCATTCCGTGGGTCTGGAATATGTCGTTGCAGAGCCTTTGGGAAGCGTCATGGCCGGGCCGAGCCGGGCCGTGACGTCTCAGGTCGCTCGATTGATTATTTTCCGGTAGTTGAAGGAAGACTCTCTGGACATTTGTCCTCACTTGAAATCGCATGACATATGGCAAAAGTGGTGCGATATTAATAATTTTCCCTTGTATAGTGTGCAATCCCTCCGATGGTAACCTTAGCCTTGTACTCGAATTTGCTAAAGAGTGAGATATTTCAATGTTTGTAGGATGAAACTTAGATGCAGTTTTTAGATTGCAAATCAAATTGGCATCTGACTTCACCACCCATTTGTCCTTGAAAAAATAATACACCGAAAACCCTTAATTTATAGGAACTGCTTCATTTTGTATTTGAATGCTATATGTAACGGTCATCATATTCAAGCTTTCAAATGTATGTATAAAGAAAATAAATTAGAATAACATGGACACATTTCACCCTTTGGGCTTCTTCTGTTCCAGCACATACAATGAAGGCTAGTCAGGGGTGCTACAACTGACGAAGCCTGATGAGTAGGTAAATCATTTTTACGGAGCTTGCCTATTCTGCTGTATCGAAAGCGGCCAGTTTTTCGTCATGCGTCATTTTGCGTTCGGCGAAGATTTACGATCCCATAAGGAAACACATTGATTTGGACATCAAACAGGATTTTCGGCATGAAGCATTATGCGAATATCACCAGATTGCATCGTGAAATATGCACTGATTTTCGCTCTTACAGAAAAAAAAAATTATTATCATTAACTCAGACGGTATTTTTGAATCAAGTAAGGAGACGCTTCTGATATTGACGCACGGGAGTTAGCATGGGAAATTGTAGTAAAGTATGCCTTCTGCTAGCGTCCCGGGTTCTCCTGACATTAGCATAGCAGTGAATCCACCAAGCCTCACGTTGAAATGGACGTAATTCTTTCCTCTTTATCATGAAGTCCATTTCACGTAATTATCGAGGAAAAATCCTGCACCATTTTGATCCAAAATACAGACAATACACGAAATTTCACATTCTGGTCGTGGGTTCGATCCTCAGGAACTGTTTTTTTCCCAACACCAAAATTCGCAACCAACTCACGCTTCATGCTGGAACTTTTTCACGCGTAATTGCTCACGTACACTGCAGTCGTCAATAACAAGAAATTAAGTATGGCATCGCATGTGGCGATGACCATACTTTGGCAGTGGGATATATCGAACGTGAGCGAAATCGGAGTCATTCTTTACTAACAATTACTTCAAGGTTTATGGAACAATTTGTATGAACTGAACATGAATCGAGAGCCTACCGTTCGGGATTTTACGTTTTCATCACCCTAGCTTCGTGCTCACCCTAGCTTCCTGTTTTGTCAGACATGCCAGCCTGCGTCAGTGACCTCGGATAACCTTTGGCGACTTTTTGTTAAACTTGGGCTTGTTTCGGATATTACTGATGCTGATATCGAATTCAGCGTTGAAAATTACCTCACAGATAATTGTGAAGCTGAACGAAGGCTACCTGAGGCTATCCTAGGTCAGCCTAGCTCAGTCCAGGGCGAGCCTGGGAGGGATCCCGTTCAATTACACGAAGGTCTCACCTGAGCCCGAAAGCTCAAAGGCTTTTGGCCTGGACATACATGGGGTGGAGCATAAATATCCCACAGGCACGTCGTCGGCCCACTGCGCATACTCATGTCAATCGACTCAAATCTGGCTTCTACGTACTTTTGATGAGTATAAAGTTAAAGTCACCACCGGAAGCATTCAAACAATGCCACTCGGTTCAGTACCCTGCCATCATTACTAGTGTACCATCTACCAACGTTTCATCGTTTATCGTGAGATGTGGACTTGCCAGAAAGCGTTACTAACTGTTCACACCGTTAAATGCATGGGTACAAAACACACACCCCTACATATGCAAAAAAACACACAACTTGATGCCACAAAGCGTAACGCAGCATTGCCCGTGTGTACGCTTGTACCTGGAAGTAGGCAACTGGTATTGAGTTATTGGCAAAGGGGACACTGTTAGCGGCAAAGTGCTGCCCGTATTTGATGAGTGTGGTACAGCGGAATTGAAATAGCCGGGCCGTACATGACAAACAAGGGGCACAGGAAGATCAATGCCAATAGCCAGCGTTAGCATTGATCTCTGGATGACGTCAACCTCAACGTAAAATAGCCGACCACTGCAAACGCAGACATGGTGCAGTCACAGTCTGTGGCCCTGCAATATCGTCAGGGTGGCATTCTGAGCATATAGCTAAAATAAACATCCAGCCTCATTATATATATATATATATATATATATATATATATATAATACATATATATATATATATGTATATATATGTTTATATATATATCTATATATTAATATATTTGCGTGGTGTGTTAAAAAAGTAATGAGAAAATGCTGAAATAAAAATGTACTCAGACGACACATTAAAAAACAAACAATAAACAGCCCTCAATGTACTCTCCTCCGGCATCCACACACCGACCCAACCGACTCTTCGATTGCTGGAAGCACCTGTGAAAGTCGTTCTTCAACAGGAGCTTGAGAACGTCCTGCGATGCCTCCTTCATGGCCTCCACGTTGCTGAATCTCTTCCCCTTCAGCTCAGATTCAGCTTGGGGAACAGCCAGAAATTACTGGGAGCCAGATCTGGCAAGTAGTGAGGGTGGGGCACCGTCTTCATCCCCACATGTCATTCAGTCGGCCACCGGCAAACTTGTCGCGCCGGCACGTTGTCTTGGTGAAAGAACCAATCGCCGGATACCCACAGCCCATGCCTCTTCCTTCTGGTGTCATCTATGTCACCGGATAACTTCTAGATATAACCTTTTATTGACGGTCTGTTGGGAAGTGACCAACTCCAGGTGGATGATGCCTCTACAGTCGCAGAAGACCATCAACATCAGCTTCTTTTTGTCCCTCGCCTTCCTGACCTTGGGTCGTGGTTATTATAGATGGACACAATGCATCGACATCCTTTGACGCTTAGAATCATAGCAGTAGACTCAACCTTCATCTGATGTGATCATCTTCTCAAAGAAGCTTTGGTCCACCTCCAACTTGCATTCCCCATGATCCTGACTTCTTTCTGGTCATCAATGGTCTTGGCACAAATTTGTCAGTGTGCTTTCGCATGTTCAACTTCTCTGTCACAATGGGGTGTATCATGCCTTTACCCAGTCCCGATTCAGCACATAGGTGTCTCATAGTGGTTCCAGGTTCATTTTCGAGTAGTTGAAGGATCTTTTCCACATGTTCGTCGTCCGAAGCATCAACAGGGCTACCAGCCCTCCTTTGTCACGGATTCCAGGTCTCCGTTGCTGAACGTTGAAAACCACTAGCACACCGTCCCTGCGACATGGCCTGGTGACCATAAGCCTGCTGCCTGGCTAGCTTGCTGAAGTAATGGTTTCCTGCGACGTTCTCTTCAGAAGAAAGCAGAACTTAACCCAAGACCGGCTGGAAATTCGCCTCCATGGCGCCAACTGGCGGGGCAGGGAACGAGTACCCCAGGCGAAATAAAAAGTTTGCACATTAAACGCACGTGCAGCAGCTCCTGGGGGTCCGGCGGGTTTGAAATTCGGCACCTGAGTGTTCATAATACCAAACTTTGCTATGCAAAAAAAATTCATATCGATGGAACAGTTGCAAGCATGTGTTTTATACACTTTTGAGGAAGAAGTGCCCACACAATGTTGGCTTTGCCGCCCCCCCCCCCCCAATAATTCAAACTTTTAACATGGAACCCTATGAAGTGTGCCACCCCAATCCATTTGGGCATGCCCATTGCCTTAATATATTTTGCCTCCCCGCCCCTCCCAATAATTACCAAAAATCAACACCTGTCCTTAGCTATTATCTACGATAGACATAACTTTTACAGATGTCTGGCATTTGTCTAGTAAAGCATTAGAAGCAGTAAAGCATTAGAGCATCGGTCTAGTCAATCAAGGGTTGCGGGTTCGAGACCCGCTTACCAGGCGAAGGGAGGTCTTGAGTTGCAGGCAGAGGTTCCACAGGGAGGAGGGGAATCATGTGTCCCGCGAATGCCAAGTAAGTACGATAGGAAGGTGGCGGGAAGGGATCGTAGAGTCATTTGTCGAGGGTTGCGGGTTCGATGATCGCCGACATGATATGCAATACAAAATGGGAGGAGGGAAAGCGAAGGAATTTGCAGTGCTTACAAAATTGTCAAGTCCTCCTCCCCATGCCCTTTATATCCGTTAGTGGGTGTAATTCGAATGTGTGCATTAGTCGTCTAGACGTTTGCAATCGTTGGATAAATAGGATTGACCGAAGCCACTCTATAGCCTCCAAAGTTAGTTGTGAGAGAATAGGAAAAAGCGCTATCGGCATGCATTTTTAGAGCTTGGGTATATAATTCCGAAGGTTAAGGTAAAGAATACCGGCTGCTGTTTGAAATCGAGGCTCCCCTTTGATGCCCCCTCCCCCTAAAAAAGTCAGCTGCTTAGTTACTACTAACTAATTAGGCTCAACATACGATAATTAAGAAAAGTGCGATGAGGTATTTCATGATGGGACAAGATCTGCGTGGTGAAGAAACGGACACATCTTGAAAAGCAATATGAAGAATTCGGAATAAGCTCCAACAGCACAAAGCGATTAATGGAACGGACATGTGCAATATTAAAACAATCGTAACTTAAGATTATTTCACATTAAGAATAAGTATACGTATGCATGTGATGATACGCATATATGGATTCAGTTGCTATATACCACGGGCAATTGCTGATGTCAGCATGACCTAGACTATTTTTTGTTGGTCAGATATTTCACCCGTGGTATTGGGAACCTCATTTAATAATATGATGTTTTTTATTCGCAGTAACGTATAGAGATTCAATAAAATGTCATTCAACCGTCTCAGCTGACGACGACGACCGAATGGTCGTCGTCGTCAAACACCCTGTCCGCTGTTGGACATCTGAGCCGCTGTAGTTCACCAAATAACAGCAGCTTCTGCAATATAATTGGAAGCCCTTCAATGCTGCACACCGCCATTCCGTCCCAGATCCATTTTGGGAAGAGACGTGGAAGACCAAGTATTCTCTCCAATGGTCGTAGTGTTAGGTCTGATTCGTCCAGGCAGCGTTCCATTCCATGATGCAAAAACAAACCACTCAGCTTCAGGGATATAGGATTTGGATTCGGATACTCTGTTTGCCGTCTCAAGAAGTCGAGACTGCACATCTAGCGGTAGGAATAGTTGGAAGGGGGGATTGCGCATCCACTCTCACCAAGGCGGATGGTTGAGGAGTGAAGCTGGAAACTTAAGCGAACAATTGCTTATACTGATGCTGAATAAAAACAACTGAGCTTCGTATGGCGTGGTGAAACTAATTTCCAGCATGTCAGACCAGTATAAAGCGCATTCAGGGTGAGGGCAAGACGCACGCTCTTGGGTTCTCCTGCTGCAGTTTTATCATTGGACATCGTGCCATTGGACATCGTGCCATTAAACATTTTGCCATTGCAGCGAACAACTGGTGGACTAACCGCAAGGAGTTTATACAAAACTCCATGTTAACGTCTCCACCGGGGACCAGGGATTATATTGTGTGAATTTAATGGCGACCAATATCCTTGTTCCCTAAGCTTAAAATTGAGTAAATTATAATCACAAGCCTAATTTTGATTGCCGTTATGTTCATAGCCTTCCACCTCCTACTAGAAATGCTGCTGACTGCTAGTCGACGAGCTTAGGATCGCCAGCACGAGTTCGTCATCTTAGTCCGGTATATTCTTTTATAAACGAGTACAATCTCACAGGTATCAACTTGCCAAGTCCAATGATCGTTCAAGCAGCAATATTCTGCGCAGGCTGGATTTTAGTAATTTAATATGAATGATGACCAGGGATTCTTTGTTTTGTAGGTCTACATGTGGCTATAATTATCGTGGGCAATGGCGAAGAGACCGAGCGAAGGTGACATACCGCCTATGCAGAAACAGGTGATAATGTGTGTGCGGACACGCTGGGTGATCAAGAAACAGGTGATAATGTGTGTGCGGACACGCTGGCTGCAAACGGTCAGGCGCGCAACAGAGCGTATATATTATTATATTATATATATTCATACACTTATAGAACACCAAATGTAGAACATATAGAACACCAAATGTAGAACATATAGAACATCAAATGTAGAACATATAGAACATCAAATGCAAATAGGAAAATCCAATTAGGATTTTCCTGACAACCTATTCTATCCAGAGAGGGCGTGGAGCAGTTGGATCCATCAAGGTATGGGTAACTAATTACATACGCAACCATGGGTGCCATTTTTATATCATTGCAGCCTTCCTCCTCCCCATCGAAATATTGACTCAGCCTCAATAATTTCAATCATTAACATGAGACCCAATTGTGCGTCCCCCCCCCCCACCTTCCAACTAATTTCAGTCAACCCGTTGCCTTCATGTTTTTAGCTCCCTAACATTTTGTAAATTCCACCCCTGTATCTACGTCCGATGCATGCTGGCATCAATAAGTAGGTGAGAAGGTGAAGGCAGGATAAAGGTCAGGACACAGGGATGCTGGTCATCTGCAGACCTCTTAAACAAAGCATTCAAAGCATGTCAAACATGTCAGACTCGGCTCCACTGACTGTTCCACATCAGAGTCTGAGGTATGGTCTGCCTGATGCATTTGCCCCATCTGACAAGTCCAATGTCGGCCGGTTTGTGTTAGCATAGTAACTTAATTATGGAAGTTCGCAATTCAAAGTCAGGTTTATAATGCATGCTGAGCGTGTTACCTTAATTTCAGATTCATTATTGCTGAACGTTGATATTGTTCATGGCTACATGTTACCCGGTTCGAAAAACAATATTGGCAAGTGAAGCTTGCCGTATTTCAGGTGGAAACTTTATCACTTTTAAACTTTTCAATTTGACGCCAATGAAATCGAAATACTACAATTGGGTCTACAGGGTAGCATGAAAAATGGACTAATATCTGACTGGTAACGCCGATAATTCTGTATCTCCTCTACACTTACTGGGTTCAGTTTTTTTTTAGAGATTAGATTGGCCCAGGTAATTACATTATGTAGGTAAAATTGCTCATTTTCTTGCTGCCCTGCTCTAAATCACCAAATTAGCATAGCTTAAAGCTTGTTGAGAGACAATAGCAAAAGGTAAATGTTAAAGTTAATACGCAAAAGACACCTAAAAATGGACCACGGAATGTTAGCATATATTGGATACCCAGGGTATTTCCTTATCCAGTATCTGAATTTCGAATCCGCAATTTGATCTTTGTTTTAGCTGCTGCTCACATGAAAATACCATGTAAAAAAAGCCACGCTTGCTTTGATTTGGTTGAGTTATTTAGATGAATTGATGTGTTTCAGTACGGCTGCAAGGAGCATGATGATGTATGACTTACGTTTAATCTGACCGTCTCCTTGAAATTGTAAAGATGTTTCCAAACATTACGTATTTGATAGAGATTAAGCTGTCGTGCACCGTACTTCATCAGAATCATCACATGGAAAAAAAATCACCTTTAACTAGCACAACAACACGTCTTTTATCTTGCCTGGCACCAGGCATCCGGCAAACGAAACTATTGAAGTAATGTAATCCTATCAACATCACATGTGGGTTCGATATGCGACACTGCCATTTGCAAGCTTACATCGTCACAGCATCATAACAAAATTGTTTGTTCTTCGTTTTCGTTTTTGGCTTTTGTTATGTTGCTGTGTTATGTGACAGTAACATTTTAACCCATTTTTGTCATGATGCTGTGACGATGTAACCTTGCAAATGGCAGTGTCGTATATCGAAGGCACATGTGATGTTGATAGTATTACATAACTTGAATAGTTTCGTTTGCCGGATGCCTGGTGCCAGGCATGATAAAGCACGTGTTGTTGTACTAGTTAGAAAGTGAATTTTTCAATATGATGATTCTGATGAAGTACCGTGTACGACAGCTAAATCTCTATAAAATATAGTAATTTTTTAAATATCTGTACAATTTCAAGGAAACGATCAGATTAAATGTAGCAGTGATACCTAAGATGAAGTTTGTTCCAATCAAAGTTGATCATATAAGTGAACAATTTTCTTTAGCACCCTGCTAGTGGTCATAATTTTTCTACGCCGTCTTTCACTTTTCATGGTAAGGTCATAACAATGCGATATTTTAATACATCATGAAATGCAGCTGTTCATGCAACATCCTATTTATCTGGTTTAAATTTGTGCTGTGATTACACAGGTGTTTCATAGGACAGGTGAGTTGAGTACTTTCTCATGATCAACAAACACCAATTGTTGCTTTATATTTGCAAACACCACACTATGTGGAAAATGTGGCATGCCGGCTAGAAAATGGTTAAATTTCAAACATAGATGCGTGCTTGATTGTGCCATGGTCAATAAACCAATGTCGTTGCCTGTTGACGACCAGTTCGCTGCAGTAACAGGTGATCGGCGGCCACCGAAGGGTTCTTTGCCACTGCTCACCGCAGCTACCCTCTGCTGGGAGAAAAGGCGCATGGCATTTACCTCCTTGCATCTCATTATGGCATCAGTGCAAACATTTCAGCAGTAAACACAACAGATTTCGTCAATTGGTCGTAACCCACCCAATTGCCAACACGTACACCACGTTTGACAGAGTAGCCGATTTTGGCAATAGTACATATAATGTGTGAAAAATGGCACTGAAACCTAATAAACTTCTGCCGAAAATGGTTGCACTCGCCAAAAGAGAGGTTATCTAGGAAATATAGTGACCATTCTAAAATGTAAATTGACTGTGCCGAATTGCCGGTGTTGGCCGAGCTTATTGCTGAAAGGATTGCACATCTTCCAAGTTAAGAATTACAAAACTACAATGCCGGTTGAGCATATGTCCCATATAGGCCGGGAGAGTATAAGTGGCTCGGGCATTTTTTTTAGGCGGAAAGTACCGACGCAATTTCTTCCCTTTGACGAGAACGTTGAGTACTTCAGAGGAAGTATAACATCGAAGTTGGTGAGAATAATATTAAGAACGAGTCTACCTCGGAGTGGAAAAGTGCTGGTTGAAATCTTGCAACGAAGTGAAATGTGAATGTTTTACAATTCGGACGATCGTGTCAGGCCGCGCCGAATCTGGTCTCACCAGGTCCGGTCACGCCGTTCCGGACTTGGCCTCATGAGGTCGCTCATATAAACTTTATTTCATATGTACAAGAAAAGAGAATCGTTTGAGCTTCGCCCTCGAACGTAGCCGTTCATTACGGCCATCGATGATTGTTCATCCCAGCCTGTGCCTGTCTCCTGAACATTTTTCCTTTCTCGGTGAACTTGTCTTTTGAACAACATGCGTTGGAATTGTCTAACCTCGACGACATGGGTTTAAGGAAGCTCAGTTCTGCGGAGTAAAGTGCGAGAAACTGTCAAACAGTAATTAAGCACCTTAATTCACTGTTCTGATTGGAGTCACTTGTATCCCGGAGGCTGGCAGTTGAGATTAAGCGAGACCTTTACGGCAATCGAAGAAAGCAATCAAATCGCTTCAACTAATGTCTGCCTGTTTGAAAAGAAGCTTTAAGCCTTTTGAAGTGGCCCACATTGGAGCAATACAAGTTTGGGGAAAACTTCGATAATGTTCTGAATGGATAACAGATCCATAAAATTCACATCAAACAAAATAAGTTGTCCTGGTAAGTGTTCGATTTGAATATAAAACACCTTCCGCGAGAAGTAGCGAACAGGACAAATCATCATCAGCTATATGCAGGGCTGTTTCGTCCATGTTTCCTTCGCTTACAATGTGTCTGACAGATCTCGAACAATGTCTAGTGTCGCGTGGTGACAGAGGTGTCGGCTGGGGGTCATGGCTTGGTCGGGTGCAGAAGCTAGGGCCAGTAGCGGATGTGCTGGTGATAGTCTGGTTTGGTTTCCCTGATCGGGTATGACGTAACTGGGACTAGCTTGCATTGAACACGGGGCAGCTGTGACGTGATCGTCTGGGGAGATAGTCGAGTGGATGATGAGGTGGATTGGGGGAGAGTTACTCTGGCGTGCATCTGGTCTGACTCAGATTATATATATATATATATATATATATATATATATATATATATATATATATATATATATGTATATATATACAGAGGAGGGGCAGACGGATCTGGAAGGGGCCACATATCCCAATTTTTTAAGAAGCCCCCGGACTTTTACCACTATTTTTCAAAGGGGTTCATTTTTTCTAAAAATAAGAAGTAGTGACCATCGTAAATGTCCTGTCAATGGGGCCCAACCTAACACGGCTATTTCTGAGTCACCGAATTTCAACCCTAACAACCCCCACCCTGTTCGAAGGCTTTTCTTTTGGTATCCCTTGATAAGTCATATCACACTGCTGAAATTACACCCGCACAAATGACTTTAAAATATCAAATTTTCTAGTTTCAGGCAGCTCGGTGTTCGTTTTTGGGCCCCGTGGCCTTTTTCGTTGTCTAAGGGTGTGTTTCAGGGCTCCAACCTTTTTTGGGGGAGACCGGTGTATTTTTGCAACCCCGACTCTTTTTAGGTTTTGTATCTTGTTTTGTGCATCTACGATATTTTTGAGGTACCGGCACGTTTTCGAAGACCCCGATGTGTTTATTTACTGCCCGGTTTTTGTGTTCATTTTTAAGACCATGTAGTTTTTAAGGGCCAAAACCTGTAGAACTTTATGCGGTCTCATCGCCCTGCTGTGCTTAGAGGGTCTTCGGTATGCTTTTAGAGCTCCCGGTGTGCTTACGTAGGTTGCAACGTATGTGTTAAAACACGCGCACGTCCGGGGGGGGCAGATATCTGCCACCCCCCTGCGGTTTTTCCTAATTTGCCGCCATACCAACGGATTAGCAACGCCAAACCTCGCATGGCTGTTCATTAGTCTTTTCCGCACATCCTCAGAAATTTTTGACCCTGGGTCATCTCAAGTCAGGTCACCAGGTCAGGCGAAGTAACCCAACATCCCTCGGAGTCTAGGTGGCATCACTTCCACAATAATTGGGCGATTGATTTCAAACTTATAACACGTCATGATCTCATCAGGGACTATAATATATATCTCGTTTTTTTCTCGTAGCATTGACCTGAGGTCAGGTCGCGGCCATGGCTTCCCCATTATAGGCCTATGGTAAAATATACAAATGTTTCCTGGTTACATATTTGCTCTGGGAATGACCTCACAACGGTTATGGCGTGTAGTTGGAAGCTATTCTCAATGTTACCGCTGACATTTTTGCTCAGTGACCTCACCAAGGTCATCTGAGGTCACCTGAGATCACTAGCACATTTCTGCGCATTATATCGCACTGCATTGAGCTAGAAGGCCGAAGTTACCGTCATTGTGCTCGTATCGCCAAGACGTGTCGATTGATACATTACATGACCTCACTAGGCTAACTCATGACCTTGACCTGAGGTCATAGTTTCGGAGTTGACCTGACCTTAAATCACACAGCGTATTGTCGATAGCACATTTCAAGGGCTGTCGAATAGCATTCGCCGTTTGTTTCTATCTGCTACAGGTCCTGATATATGTGTCAATATCTGAGGGTCCCACCCGATCTGGTCGAATTCGACCTATGATGACCCAGTGACCTAAATATTGACCTCAGCGAAAAAATGACCGAAATACTTTTGATAGAGCTTGTCATCAGCTATCCAACACCTTTCTTCGTTTGTCGCTACCTAGCATAGTTCTGGAGATCTTAGAGAGGCAGACATCTGCCCCCCGGACATGCGAAGTTTGCGCGGACCGCCGGACGTGCGAGTGTTAAGGCCCTGCCGCTTCTTTGCGAGACTTGGTACGTTTTGGAAGACCCGGTGTATTTTGGACCTCCAGTTGTGCTCTTAGGTTTCCACTGTGTTTATTTGGGGCTCCTAACGCACATTTGCGGGACCCCAGCACGATTTTGGCATGCTCTAAAGCAATTTATCGGGGTCGCGCCGCGACTTTTCGAGCCCAGGCGCGTGGTTCCAGGGGGAAGGGGGGGAGGACCCCACGCCAGCTTTCTGGCCTCGGTGCGATCTTCGAGGACCTCTTCCGAATTTTTTAAAGTCCGAGTCCCGGGTTGTTCTTTCTTCGTGCCCCGGTGACATATTTTTGTGTTCCGCCTCGACTTTTGGAGCTCCGGTACGTTTTTCGGGGCTGTATGCGATTTTTGAAGGAATCTGGTGCTATGTTTGGGGCTCCGCAGCAATTGTTATTGCTCTAACATGAAAAATAGAGAATACCACCGTATTTTGGAGGGCTCCGGCTTGATTTCATCGGGCCCCGATGCCATTTTATGGGCCACGCTGTACTCATGTTGGGTCCTCGACCCCAATTTTTGGGAGCCCTAACAGGAATTTTTGATGCTCCGACGATAATTTTTCGCACTACTGACGGAAATTTTGGTCTCGAGCGCGATATTTGGGGTGCTCGGTGCGACTTCCCGGGGTGCGTTGTACTTGCCAGCTCCAGCTCCATTTTGGCGGTTCCAGGCGCAAGTTTTTGGGTCTGGCGCGAGTTTTCTGGGGCCCGCTGTATATATTTTGAACCCCATACGTGAATTATGGGGGGCAAGGCGCGAATTTACGATGGGGACCCTGGTGTGATTCTTGGGAGACCACCCCTTCAGGAGGGGGATTTGCCCATTTGATACGCCATTGCGGTTGCTCAACGAGTTTTGTTTTCAGCCAATGAGTAGAAAGGCCCTGCGGATATTTTTTTTCGGTACCTGTTCTGAATTTTCCGGTGCTCGGGACAATTTGATAGGGTCCCGTTGTGTTTTTGTGGGTCGAGTTATATTTTTTAGGCACCTTGCGCGATATTTTTTTTGGCCCCAGTACGATACTTCGGGCTCCCGACATGTTTCTTTTCCGTGGCCCCACGCGATTTTTGGGTATTTGACGTCATTTGAGTCCGCGAGTGACATTCCGGGTAGGAAATGATTTTTGGGAGCCAGTTTCGACTTTGCGGGCTCCGGCGCGAACTTTTAGGCCCCAGTGTGATTTCCAAGGGTTGCGACGCTACTTTTTTGGGTCTCAGTGCGACTGTCTGGTCCCCGCGTTATTTGCTGAGATTCCTAGCGCTAATTTTAGCTGCGTAGATACGTTTTTGCGGCCAAACACGTTTTCTTTCGGGGGGGGGGGGCTGATTTGGTATTTTTTATGGTATTTTTAATGTCATTTTTTCTTTTCCCCGGCTTCATCCTTTTTTGGTGGTCTCGACGAGACTT
>JAOTOM010004462.1:255000-304480 GCA_034440615.1 Ashinkailepas kermadecensis
TTCCTCCATCATTCCTCCTAGGATTCGAGTTCCTCACAGTTACCCCGTCGGCCACCCCGCTCTGACTATAGGCTCGGTCCAACACCCCACCCTCACCATCGTGCCGGCTTGGTCCGACACTCCATCCTCACTACGCAACGGCTCGGCCCGACACCATGGTCTGACCACCGGTTCGGTCCGACACCCCGCTCTGACCACCGGCTCGGTCCGACACTCCGCCATGACAGCCGGCTCGTTCAGCCGATATGCTGGTGAGCGATTGTAAGCCGCCGATCCTGTCTGATGGATGGGGCCGGTCGGCGGTGCGCGTCCATATGGCCGGCCGGCAGAAGGGTGAGATATGATGAGTAATGTCGACCGTCGACCGCCGGACAAGGCCCGTCGGCGCCGACGATGGTGACCTGTGGCGCCAGGCAAACAGTCGGAAAATCCGGCCCGTCCACGGGCCCTGATGCTGAGCCAGGACCGGCGTAGAGCTGCAGCGGTGAGGTTGTCCGGATGTGTTCTTTTTGGTAATGGTGTTTCTCAGTATCTTGTTTCCTGGAATATGTTATAAATATTATACTTTGCATCCCTATTTAATTTCGTCACATAGTTTGTGCTTGTCGTGAGCTCTAGAGATGTAATTGGATAGGTCGGGTGCATTTCGCGGATGTGAACATATCTTTAATGTATAAACTTACGATACAAGTGACTGAACGATATTTATCATTATACGCAGCAAATTACTGAGCGGGAGAGGCCTTATAAAGCATATAATTTTGTCAAGATGTCGTGGGTTCGGAAGCACAATGGCAATTAGAATCGCTTGCGTACACGTGAAGCGCGACACAATAGCTGGTTTTAGATGTGTCCGTGCCATATTGCGGGCAACTTGCTGTAATATACTACCCTCCATGCCGTGCAAAATGTGCCGAATTGGAAACAGAGCTGCCCCCAGTGATTGTAGCTGGTTTGGCGCTGCCTTGGCAGGATGGCAGCCAACAAATAACCAGTTCCTTGTATAATTATTCCATGTATGTAGCTTGACAAATGTGACTAGACTGCCTGTGCTTTATGTTGAAAATGTTATTCGCCAGATCAGTGGCTGGTCTGTACATAGCTGCGAATATTTGCTCACGTCCAGTATGGCTCATGTTTGGACGGCGACTCCACACAGTGGAGTCTCGCTTCTTTGCGTTCTACTTTGTGGTCTTCTTTGTGACGCTTCTTTGTATTCTTATTTGTGCTCTTCCTTGTCACGCTTCTTTTTGTTCTTTCAGTGTTAACGCTTTTTAAAGGTTGTCATCTTCACTGTGTCAAGGAACTATATCAGTGCCTTCACATGCAATATGTTAATAATAATAAACCAACCGAGAGCGTGAACTTAACCTAATTATGAAAGGGTCATTTTTGGCCTGAATCTGTAGGAGACGGATTTCGCTCCCCTACCCCGTAAGACATTATAATCTATTGGGCAGATTTTAAAGCTGGGTAGCTCAAGCGAATTCTACTGGTCTAGTTTACACTTTAGAAATGTCACAATTTCTAAATTTTCCCAATGTAGAAGTCAGGGTTTAATGGTGGGGGTAGATATAACCATGATGACCGTATTTGTATTTTGCACTGGTACAACTTTGCAGGGATAAGCATGAATCATTTTAAATGGTCCAAAGTACCACTTCATATTCATACGTGTACACGTAGAACAGCCAATGGTTTAACAAGAAGCCTAAGGAGGGGTCTGTATCATTTTTCGTCGTGGCTGGTTCTTCTTCGCAATCAGAGCCTATTATACACCACTGGTTTGTGATTCTTACATATTAACAATGTGATTGTTACATATTAACAATGTGATTGTTACATATTAACAATGTGATTGTTACATATTAACAATGCTTACTGTGAGGTTTTTGACTAGAGGCGTCGCCATGGTATTATGTTACGGATGATGCTGAGAGGCTTGAGTGGGAAGGCTACTATAATTATTGGCCATGGGAAGAATATCATGGCTTCGCCACTGCGTGTGATGTATTATATTCGTTCATCATGACTTCACTCCTCTCCCGGCTTGATCCCTCATTGACACTTGTATTGGCAATGTGGTAACCTCGCCGATTCATTGCTTGTAGTGAATCAAATAGGGTATGTCCTGAATACCTCTCATCAAATCCTGGATCAGCCATTGGAAACATATTCTGACTCCATGACTGCCTTTAGCGCATTATTACCGTTTGTCTTCAATTCACCCCACCCATCCAACGTTCCGATGGCAACGTAAACGATACCGCTTTTAGAAAACCGGCCACATGCCGCCCTTTTTCCTCCCCTGGATCCGCCCCTGCATGATTGGACTCAAAATATACACTTCCGAAAGTACGCAAGGTAGCATGAACACTTGAATTCCAATTTATATTCACATTAACAGCAAATGAATGAAAATATTCAGATTCATGTGCTGTTCCTATATTTTTTTTCTTCAAAAGTCTGTCAGGGGTGCCTCCCAATAGTCGTTCCTAGAGTCGTCTCTGACAGTGCTACGAAATTAACAGTCGGGTAGGAATTGGAAAAAAAGATGTTAGGAAAGGTCACCGAATGTCGCGCTATTATTACGTGTTAGGGAACGGCGGGCGAAAAACCACAGGTGGTGGGGTCGAAATCCGCTCCACATACCGGAATAAGGCTAACAAAATAAAAGTTCCACAAAGGTTCGGCCCTGCACTTTATCGTTGTCTCGCTACTCTCTGAAACTTCAATATCAGGACGGATGACGGATGGAGCTCCTTTTCGCAGCCACGGAGCGAGGGAATTGTATGTTTTGTGACTAATTCGGTACAGAGAAGTGCAAGGAAGGATTTGTGTTTATTACTTTGGATGAGGAATGTATATAGATATACATATGTATGAATGTAGTAATATGAAATGTATGTGGATATACATGTACACATGCTTACCATGAATAACCAAGCTACCTACTGTAGTACATAATTTACATAATGCTTTTCTCCCATTTCGCCGAACGCACGAATTACGTGGTGCTCCACTCTGTTGTGTTGGCTAACATGCCACAATTAGAGTAGCCATTGTTTCGACTTGTTCTGCTTAGTCACTAATGCGATGTGATCATCTCCAAAAAGAATCATTTGCAGTAGTAAATCACAGTATTTCCACCAGTACTGACGTTGAAGAAAAGTGCTCAGAGCTTCTATGAACGCTAACGTTTCATATCCCTGCTCAGTCGAGCTCGGATCGCGAGGCCCTCTGGTCTGTCACGAAGGCCACACCAGCAGACGACTGTAGCCGACCGCAGGAGGAGTTGCGCGTCTCCAGAGCACATCATCCGCCGCCAATAAGGCAGCCGTGCTGAATTGATGACGCTGCGGCGATGGCATTCAGTAGCCGTCACAGCCGTCACACAGGCTGCAGATGAATGCGTGCCGCACGACACCGGGACAGTAATTAGCCGACACCGCTGGTTCGAATGGTCGCCGGAATGTGCGCAGGCAGGCTCGGCGCGGCGGCGCGCGATCTGCCGCCCTCCCCCAGCCAGTTAACATAGCACGTCACTGGCATTGATCACAGCTGTACGCCCGTGCCAGACGGTAGGCCAGACGGGTCTCCGTCCGCCGCTGTATTTCAACCCAGCTCGGTGAAGGGGTGTTGACGCTCATGGTGCTTGCCGGCTGCTACCTCTGAACTTCGGTACCTGAATATATCTGGCGTCCATCTGTAGATGTTCCTAGGAGGCGGCGCAAATGACCTCTATGGTCCGGCACGCTTCTAAACACATTCTCCGTTTCTCAGCCGGTGTCGTCACAAAATCCAGCGTAATTTTCTTCCAGTTCAGAAGCGTAGCTATTCGGGAGACAGTTATTGGTTAACATGCAAGTGAGTCTTCAAGAAGTCAGGTGAACCTCCACAAGAACCTCCAAGAACCCCCACATGATTAATTATTGAAGACAATGACAAACTGGCGTATAGCATTGTAACAAATTATTTGAAGATATCTACGTTTCATGGTGGTAAATGTTGATGCAGGCAGCAAATTTCGGCAACAAAACTATTAGAAATACTCCGCAATGGTCGTCTTTTTCACTACCCATGGACATGAGTCATAACAGAGGCTATAAGCTCCCACTGGGATGCATGAACGATCGACATGTTGAGCAGATGTAAAGAGGAAAACATTTTCCGGCTCCATCCCAATTTATCTTCTTTTCATCACGTGCATCTTACACATACGCGTATTTGCACAACGAACGCATGCACACATACACACTCACATGCTAGGCTTCAGGGGAGGCTTGCTGAAAGATGAAGGACCAAGAAGAAGCAACCACTTGATTATCTGCCACATTAAGTGAGGGAAGCTGAAATAGCTTACAATGACCTGAACCTCCGCGGAGACATTAGATAAAGGCTTGATGCTATATTGAGACAGCACCCATGCACTCATGAGCAAAATGGGAAAACTAGGATTTTGAAGAGGCTGTCATCTCTCTATGGTGGACAGGTGATTCTGCCGGATCGGAGTAACTGATTTGTAAACTTGTCGTCTGGGCAGCTAGTGCCAGACGAACAAGATTTACTGAACCTGGGACTGAAGCGTAGTAGTAAAATGTAGCCAACCCGAAAAGAAAGCTGAGTTACAGTTCCTCTATCAGTAGATATGCCACCAACATAAATAAGAAAACACGGTTGCAAGCCCCGAAATTCACGAACAGCTTTTGACATGGAAAGTCGGAGGAAACACAATATATTGATTGTTAACCACTAGAATCTGTCAGCCTGCAGAGGAATTGCGAAACAACCGATGAATTACGAAGCAATATTATCGTTAGACGAGCAGATAAATCCTCAAGACTTTTTATTCTTTACCGACGCAATTACTTAGAAAAGATTAATGTAATCTTGCAAGAAACACTCAAGTTCGAGAAGCTTAGCAGGAATCAATTTGAAAATATGGTAAAGAAGCTCAACCAGACAAATGCCAACGCTAAAAATGGAGGTGTCAAGTCCAAAAAGATCAGGGGTGACTGCAATCCAGGGTATTTGTACGGGAATCCCAATTCACGCAAAACAGGTGCACTGGTAATGCAAACAAATCAAATCCCTACCACAGCTTATCAAGTCGCAAAGCGCCTAAACTCCATTAATCACCAACCATACCTAAAACGTACTCTTTGATCTCTGCTAATGAGCTTGTGGAGATTCTGAAGGTCAAAGATAGACCTGGAGTCTTGACGTCTCTAGATGCCTCTTCCCCATTCTCAAATTTTCCCGTTGACGAAATAATTGGGACAATTATCAACAACGTATACCATCATGCAATGTTCCCACCACCAAGGATACCTCAAAATGTGTTTAAACATGCTTCAAATTTGCACGAAAGGGGTCACCATTCAGCTGCCCAGAGGGCAATCCTTGGAAGCAGACTGATGTGATTGCCATGGGCTCACCACGGGGTCTACTCTTTGCGGATATTTGAATGGTTCACTTAGAAGCATTCGATGTTGACGGCATGGAAGACAAGCCGTACATATTGGAGCGGGTCGAAAAAGGGAATTCCAAAAACTTACATGAAAATGTTCATGTATTAGCCCTTAGGGATGCTAGAGATCCTATTCACACATTTTTCCCAAATTGGTTTCGTAAATTATATTTGTAGGTTTATAATTTTTGTTAATTTCGTCAAATTTCAGCCATGCTTAGTAAGTACTTGGTCCCATAAAATCGTAATCAATGAAGATGGCTAAATAAAACAAACATTGCATTCCGTACCATGTGGGCCTGTGCAAAAGTACAAAGGACAACGGTCCCGAACATTAAGAATATACCATAATTTCTCAATGAAAAGTCGAATTTCATCCTAAAGTTGAGGAAAAGATTATCATAAACGACACCATGCCTGCTGTAAGTACGGCCGGATTTAGTAGGGGTGAGGGAAGAGCCAGCGGTGCCCCTAAGGTTCCAAGGGGGTTGGGCAGCCACCACTTCGAACCCATTAACCCCTTACTCCCTCAGGAATGTGAATTCAATGGGCGACGTGTGGTGAGTGGGAGGAAGGAGTCGAATGGGCGGGGTCTGTGGTTCATGCAGATAACACGTTAGGCGATTGCATGGCAAGAATATTTCCAAAGGGCTCTAGCGCAGGGAGATAAGGATGGGGGGCATTCCCTAACTTCACGAAACCGCTGTGTTAATTCTTCATCACTGTTGGGCGCCGCTTCTGCAGGCATATTTGTCTTTAGCTTTGGAGATGTGATGAAACTCTTGATATTTTCCCACATCGGCAGCTGCCTTGTGAAGAATGGCTACAAACAAGGCGAAAACTAATTAACATAGCCATATCACTCCAACTGCTGGGATTAGTGTGTACCAAGTCGGCACACGTAAAGTAAAGCAATCTCAACTTCCCATTTACCTGCTTTTGAATGTAGCTATCGGGGTTAAAGTAGCGATTTGTTTCGCTTCCGGTATCTGGCTTCACCACTAGGCTTCACCACCTATCACGTAAGTTTAATAAAATTGGTAGGCATGAAAAGGTCGAACGGCCGAAATGTCATACACTAATGCAAATAAATCACTCCAACTGCCGCGCCAAGCCATTGCATGCAATGGCTGAAATTGCATTGCCCATTGCATTGGTCAATGCATTTGCTCAAAACTAGCTGCACGTGCGAAACTTAAAAAAAAAATCCCAGGGATTGCTCTGCAGCCTCCTGTCACTTAGTAGGTTTAGTAGGTTATTTAGTAAGTTCCGCACATTCGTACATTTCACAACTGATACCAATATGCCCAAAGTGAGAAGCAAACCCGAAGCGTCGTCTGTGTTTGCAATAGTTGGAACATCAGTCCCATTTACCCAGTCGGAACTTCCCACGCTGCGGAACGCACTCTCAAGAATATTTTTAGAACAAGGAACGACAGCTATGCCCAGGGATGTCGCGACGGTGAGGCACTTGGCACAAACGGTGGCCACAGAGGTAGTTCGGATATGGAAACAGATTAATTCATATATTATTACATCAGTAGAGTTATCGTTTGCTGAGCGGCTTGATCGTGAGTTCTCTCAAGCCAAGCATCTGGTGTGGACGGGAACAAAAAAAGAGGAAAAGAGGCGTTCTTGATGAAATTGCACAAGCTCTTCGACATATGTGCCTACCGCTGCCAAATGCTGTCATGCACCGATGCAGAATGTGGTGGCTGTGATGACATACAAATGCACTGGTCGTGCCCCAGAGGGCTTAAATTTCCAGGAAAAGAGCGCGCCTGTTTAAAGGATCAGAGAATGAATCAAGGGACAAGCGAGGATACAGATGGCGAGCGCCGACTGGAAGGAGATTGGGAGCTTGGAAAGTCATTGAGCGCAGGGAAAGAGCGAGGACTGGCAAAACAATTGCAGACGAGGAGTAGTACACTAAAGCGGAAATATTAGCCAAAGACGATGATGGGTCTGGTCATGAGGGCGACGGTGCAGATGACGATGAATTTGGTCATCTATCAGGTGACTCAGAGCAGGAAGATCGACACCAGATTCAAAATAGGAAATCGTTAGCGCACTTAGCTGGGGAGGTCGATCTCGGGATGCTCTCGGATCACGCGACCGCGGCCATCGCCACTGCCACTTTGGCGGATTTGGGCTCGGTGACAAGAGTTTGACAAGAGCCTGGTGATTCGTATAAATGTGGTGAGCCGCGAACGAGACAAATATAGGACAGATATGAGCACAGGTATGAAAGAGCAAAATAACTTACTTCTGGCGGCATCTACTTTGATGGCAGGAAGGATACAAAGTTAGTCCACAGACAGCATGACGATGATACACAACTACACAACTATGAGGAGACAATCAGACGGCAAAATACACAACTATGGAGAATGAGCATATCGTGCTCGCCAGTCAGCCTGAAGGCAGCTACCTCACTCACTCCAGGTGCACTCCAGGTACGTCACTCCAGGTGCAGGAGATACTGCCAGTATTGCCAGGCGATATGCCAGGAGGTTCTATTTTGGAGTTCGTGGAAAGATCACAACTTGGTGCCAAATGGGAAGTGATAGGGGCAGACAGATTCTACCAGCGTAAATACCGTCAGACGCAATGATCATATGGAGAGACACCTGAGCCACAAACTGCACTGGGCGATTTGTTTGCTGTACACCAACGATCTGCCATTCAGACACGTATTTGGTTACCTGGATGGGCCACCAGCTTGATCGAACACGTCCAAAGTGCCGGTCGGCCAGCAGTCAAAACAGTGCAGAGAAACAGAAACAGTCTCTGCTGTTATGTCGCAACATCAGAGAAAATGCCACCTGATGTGGCATTCCAGAAGACCGGGGATGGCCAGAGACCTCCTGAGCCGCCAGAGAATGTCGTACGAGACCTGTCGGAGAATCAGCACTACCAGCACCACATCGCCTAGGCTGCGAGGTCGGGTAAGGATCCCGGCGAGCTTGCAAGAGCCAATCCTGGGCCAATCTGATACTCGAGTTGGCTGACGCTTGCTAGCCGTATTTTGAGATTGTACATTAGCAGGCATGGTCTGGTTGACGAGGCCTGTAGCAACCTCAACAGGTTGGCGAGCTTCATCGTGGTCAGCTACGGGCCTATGTGATTCGCCATAAAGTTCCTCCCCAGCATTGTAAACTGGTCGCGTCGCATGCTGCTGCAGCTCAAGCTCCTGAGGCTCCTTCCACCAGAGGTGCGCGAGGTCGACCCCAAGCACGTCCGTAGAAATGTGTACTTCTGTCACTCAGAGAGCTCACTGCTGACTATGCTCGCCGACAACTATGCGGTGAGGAAAGCTGCAGTGAAGAAGATGATTCGGAGCAGGGCTCACCACGGAGGAAAAGGTGCTGCTCCAAGGGAGTTCAAGATCCCTGTCATCAACTTCAATGCGACGACGCTCAGTGATGTGATCGACTAGAGGGCTGAGTATGTGCATGAGCCGCTCTTTACACTTGGCAATGATGAGGAAGGGCTATGGAATGCAGTTCACTCACCCTTCAAGGCGCCCGCTTGCCCATGCCCCAGCCAATCGGTGGAGCGGTGTACCACGCTGGTGACATCAGCCAGCAAGGCTGTGTGCGGATTTGAGCGCAGAGATGGATATATCCTGATTCCTGCACATGGATATATATATATATATATATATATATATATATATATATATATATATATATATATATATATATATATGTGTGTGTGTGTGTGTGTGTGTGTGTGTGTGTGTGTGTGTGTGTGTGTGTGTGTGTGTGTGTGGTTGTGTGTCTGTGTGTATTCTTGTGATTATTTTTGTATGCAGGTAAGCGCATGTGCATGTGGGTCTGTGTGCATAAATCATTCTGTCCTCTTGCTGAGTAGCTTTGTCTTTGCTTGTCCTCTTCTTACTACTGGCCGTGTCATCGGGCAGAGTGCCATTATTGCTCAAGGTCCCTCCAGTTCAACACTGAATTGAGATAACCCTTCCAGTACAATTTGAGTACGTATTTTTAAATGCGATTTAGCGTAACCATGTCGCGATGTGATTGAAGGCTGAAACAGCTTGCTGATTCTGAAGGTCATTTGCTTCAAAAATGAAATTATTTGTGAAAATATTTGAGTTCGTTGCTCCGGTGACGTTGAGAAGAGCGGTGTTTCAGTGATTTTGACGGGAGTTGTGTTCTGGTGAGTTTGAGGACACGTTTGTTCCAGTAGGTCTGATGGAAGCAGTGCCCCGGTGAGCTTCAAGAGAGCGGTGTTCCGCTGAGTTTGAGGGAAGCCATGCTCCGGTGAGCTTCAGGGGAGTAGTGCTCCAGTGGGTGAGAGGGAAATGGTGCTCGTATAAATTTGATGGGAGCGACGCTCCGGTGGAACTGAGGGGAGTGGTGCTCCGGTGGGTTTCAAGGGAGCGGTGCTCCGATGAAGCTGAGAGGAGTGGTACTTCTGTGAGTCTCAGTGGGTGGTGCTCCGGAGGACCCGAGGGAAGCGGTGTTCCTTGTGTCTGAGGGGAGCTGTGCTACGGTGGGACTGAGGTAAGTGGCACTCCTGTGAGTCTGAGGGGGCACTGCTCCTGTGAGTCTGATGGTAGTGGTGCTTCGCAGAGTCTGAGAGAAGCAGTGCTCCTGTAAGTCTGAGGGGAGGGGTGCTCCTGTGGGCTGAGAGAACGAAGCTCCTGTAAGTCTGAATGGAGTGATGTTCCGGATGTCTGAGGGGAAACGGTACTCCTGTAAGTTAGAAGGGAGCTGTGCTCCTGTGGGCTGAGAGAAGTGGTGCTCCTGTACGTCTGAAGGGAGCGGTGCTCCCGTAGTCCGATAGAAGCGGTGCTCCCATGAGTCTGAGGGGAGTGGTGCTCCGGAAGGGTCTCAGGGAAGCGGTGCTCCTGTACGTTTGACGGGACCGGTGCTCCGGTTGAACTGAGAGAAGCGGTACTCCAGTGAGTCTGAGGAGAGCGGTGCTCCGATGGGTCTCATGGGAGCGGTGCTCCGGTAGATCTGAGGAAAGCGATGCTCTTGTCACTCCGAAGGGAGTGGTGCAGACTCTGAACCTGCTTTCACGCTGATTGCCGCAAGGGCCAGGGCGCATCTGTTATTGCTATTGCATCGGGCAATATTTACGCGCAATAAAGCAGGAGAAATGGCGCAGCTGGTGCTGCCCCGTAGAATGTTGACAGAATTGAACGGATCGGAATTGCCTCCGGCGAAATGGCATTTAGATCCAGCAGATCGTTCTGGGCCAAGTCCGAAAAAAGGAAGCGGTGTTCAATTCTTGGTTGCCTTGTAGAAAGAGTCGCGTAATTGGAGAGTCTATGCAGCAGCATTTCAGATACTGTGTTCACGAAATTAACGTCACCGTATAAGGATAAAAATAAAAAATAAAATACGTCGTGTTGATATGGCATGGATGCCTATACCGTCAGGTTTGATGAGAATCCAGGTGTACGAGGTACACGATGAAAGTTGCCGATGATGTAGTCCGATGTTTGCAGGTAAATGTTAATCAAGAAACATTATTTTGGGAAGATAAGTGCCAATACTTCATAAAACACCCTATATGAAATTATAATTTGAGATTGAAAATAAGGAAACGTCTAATATTTTTCTGTTCATGTATTTCATTGTAATACATACTAAATTTGCTTCTATATATATATATATATATATATATATATATATATATATATATATATATATATATATATGCATGTCCTCCTTTGCTATTTGCAAAGTAGGACATACGTATTCCTTTGCATTGCTATTTGCATACAAATGCATTAAAAGGGTATATCGCCTGTAAGCATCCTGATTCCTGTTCGCTGTAATATTTAAGATGGGTATCGGACGTTAGCATGTAGCAAAAGAAGTATTCCGTCCGTATCAATACCGTAAGTCAGCAACACCCGTACGCTACTATCAAGGAGTCCAATTTCGGTTTTAGCACCCAATGGGTGCTAAATATGCTAGCACCATAGGCGAACCGTACCCAGGAGGTGCTGGTTTTTGGCGTGAGAAAAAACTAGCACCCTGGGGGTGCTAAAGCGCACGCACCCCATGGGTGCTCATTTAAAATACCATGCTACTAAATATAGCCGAATAAAGAGATGCTAGATATAAGCACCATGCTTATATTTAGCACTTGAAATTTTGCGATGTGATGCCAACTACAAAAAGATGCTTAATTCAAGCAGCCCTGTGGAGCTGGAATTTGACATTTGAAATAGCACCAAGGGGGTGCTAATCTTTTCTTTACAGTGTAAAGCACAAACTTACCTCTAGCCTGACCTTTCGAAGGAAAACAAGTTCTATTTTTGACAAGTTGAAAAATCATAATCTTCAAAATCTAATCTAAATCTACAATTGAAAAATCCTAATCGAACTTAACCTAGCAAAACCTGATCGTTTGCTTTATGGAAATAAAATTTGTGTAAAACGTGTCTGGTGACCACCTTAAAGCACAATTATACTAATGGCTTGTGGCAGATTGCATGGTACTGGTAGTGTTGCAATCAATCGTTTGGTTGGTCCAAGCGGAATGCTTCTGAAGCTGCTACTTCTAGAGAGGTCTGGGTTTGTTGTCGCGATTGGAAAGTATTCTCCAGCATGTTCTTTTACCTTTTTACCATGGCTTTATCTGTCCGGAGCAACCTAGTTTTGTCGGTATTTTTTACTTGAAACCCTATGTGACATTTCGAGAAAAGTGTATTGTAGAAGCACATTTCTGGGCGTTATACAAACGACGCGACAATTCATTTCTGCCTCAAATGTTGACTTCAGTTCGCAACCAACTACTGCATCATCCCTAGCCGACACCGCAGAACCCGTTGGTAGATGAATTCGTATGGGAATTTCCAACAGAGATACATTGTCCGAAGATGGACTTTGATTTAGTGTCCGGTGTTGCGTGGAATGGTATTCTTCAAGGCGTAGTAGACTCGTGTTAAAAGAATCGAATACAAAATTGAATACATAATTTTTAGCCAAAACCATGGTTCGAAAAATAGGCTGTTCTTGAATTTCTACCATTCAGAACAATGTCCTCTCCGAAATATTACTATCTCTCTTTCTCTTGCAGGAAGATTGGATTGTGCTGCCTGAGAAAACATGCTGCCTATTTTTATAAGGGCCAAAATTAACTGTGAAATGCAAAAGGGGACTCCTGATGTCACAGAGAGAGAAAGTATCCTCCAATTTGCATCATACAAAATTTTCCCTCCAGCATCTCGAAAAATAAATCGAACGCTGACCTGAATATGAATCCAACCCAGTGTACCTGAAAATCAATTGATGGGAGATGTTCTCATAGGAATTCGCTTGCTCTTTTCAGCCAACACTCCCGGCCACGACCACCGATGGGGGAGAAACTGCACCCATCCAATCAGTGGCAATAATGCCAGCGACACACACTCCAGCCAAGGGCAGGGACACCGGGAACATGTGCTCTGCCCACATGGGAAAGTGGCGCCCCTCTGACCGGGAAAAGAAGCCCCTGCAGAGAAGCTCAATTGAATCCAATCCCTCTGTTCAACGAGTTGTTAAGCCAAAGGCACTCCTCCAGGGACTTAAACAGCGTCGTGACACAGTGGCACAAAGCTGAAGTTCAACTATCATGCAATGTTTATGAGTTGAAGAAACACATCATTCACAATTCCATCTGTCATGGTCATATTTAGTATATTATCTGTTCTGCTCTGCTTTTCTGCAATGTCTTCTCTCCCCTACATGTTTTGATACACCCCCAAATCCGTTGTGGTTAATGAAGCTAATCGTCAAGTGCGACCAATATGATGCAAGATAATTGGAAAAAATGATGGGAACACAAACATGAGATGGGAGATCTCCGAGAGGCCTACACTAGAAAGCCTAGGATCCAGTGAAATCAAGAACATTTCAGAACATATTTTAGATTCACAGAGAAGTAACACAAAATATGAAATAACTCCATACGATTAAAGAGCAACTGAGAAGAACATGCAACTGTTGCCTGTTTAATTCTGCATTGGCTATTTTGCCAGTCAGAGGATATTTTTGTAGCTGATTTCTCCCAACATTGAATCCAGGGACGTACAATATAATAGTACATATATCTCAGGGCGGGCTCAAGGGAAGGAGCAGGGGCATGTATCCCACCCCCTGGAGATGCGGCGTCCCCACCAGAAAATGGCGTCCTTCCAAGATATCGAAACGCACTCAATTCCCCTCCCCTTGAATTTTGCGGACAAAGACATCCCTCTCAGTAGTAAATATAGTCACCCCTCCGGAGACACTTGAGTGCAACCTCCTTGGATTTTTCCACCTAGTGACACCTCCACAGACGAGTGCCGGCTCCATACAAATCCATGGATCCCCCTCTGCCCTTACTTCTTTAATGGGTGGTTGGAAAGGGAGCGGAAAGGATGGACGCCATTACTTTACCTAGTTGACATCAGCAAAGAATATGGACATCCTGAACATAGCTACTTCAGAATATGATAGACAATGAGTCTGAGTTGTGTCCAAAATGGAACTCTCTTTCTGTATGTTGTCACTGGTCCTTCGGTACACGCAATTAAAAGACTAAAGATGAGAACTGGTATGATACGATGACTGGGCACGCTAGTTACGAGCCCAGGGTTACAGGACAAGACAATGTACTAATAGAAGAATTGGAAGATGGAATAATAAAAGTCCCACCACAACATGATATGCTACTTCTAGATATATATGTATTGAATACAAAATCGAAAATATCCGATGCTTAGATAGGTAATTTTCCTGCGACTAGCATGCGAAATGTTTGCAATGCATTGTCTACCTGGTCACAGACGATAGTGGGAAGATCGGTTTTCAGATGGGTGATGTGTGGAGCCTCTACTAGCCCTCTGGGTGAAGGGGCAGTGTTGTGTTGTCCGAACGCCAGAGCACCAGGATGACTTACTGGTGTGCATTAACGGACTCAGACAGACAGACGGACTCAGCTGCTCAGACAGACAGACCTCAGGAGGGCTACTGGACACCACCAGGTGGTTGCGTGGTGCCAGTGCCCCCCCTTCTTATGCACAAAATTGTCCCGACGTTACTGTGACAGAATATTTTGTGCACATTTTGCTGCTCCTGATGTCACTTTTATCGGACATTATTGCTAACAGCATCACTGCTGCAGACTTTACGACTACCGTGATTAATTATATGCGACATTATTGTTATACGACTATACTGCTTCGGACATTACTGCTGCTCCCGACATTTCGTGCAGTTTTCAACCTTGGACTGTAGCAAGCGAAACATGGCGGATGCATTTGGCCCTGAACAGACGTGAGTTTTCGCTAAGTACCTTATTCACGTGATACAAACCTTGTATTGCGATAACAGAACGGTCATAGCGACCATTGCCGGACGCCCTTGGAATTTATATGTCCTTGAAATATTAATATAAAATTTGCCTGTTTTTTTCCGGAGTGGTACCGGCTTTCGTCCACAGACATCATTTTCTAACTTGCAATTTCACTGAATATATAACGCTTTATTTACTTAAAATTTGCGCCTACCCGTTTTCGGGACCCATTTTACACGAACAGCTGGAGGCTGTTCTGTAGAACTGCGCTTCAAGCTCAGCTCTGCCAGGTCAGGACCGTCTGCAATTCTCATAATCCCGTCAACCTGACACAATTATGACACTTTATGCTCCCGTCGTCCATGTTGTCGGACCGTTCAGGAGCCAACTAAATCAATAAGCGAAGTATTGATTATCACCAACGTAAGCATGCTCAGCTTTAGTACGTGTGTTCCACCATCATCAACAGCAGCTACTTCCCATCCAGCCTCTTACGCCGATTGGCTACGTTCATTTGTATCTTGTGGCTGTATTTGTATATTGTGGCTGCATTTGTATATTGTGACTGCATTTGTATATTGTGGCTGCATTTGTATATTATGCCTGGATTTGTATATTGTTGCTACATTCAGGTGCTGAATATTTGGTTTTAAATGCTACATTGAATCATTAGAGAACGAAAGAGTGTTCGAAGAGTTGCAACATACACCATCCGTACCCTGGCCATACAGTGTAGTGTAGTGTAGTGTTTTCGCCATACTGAATTGCTGTGGTCCTCGTAGAAGATTCAGGCAACGGATCTTGGCCAGCACCAAAAAATAATTGAATGGAAATTCACGGTGCATTTGCCCAGTGTATTTCACGGATGACCAGACTGGGCTTCAGCTTTGCCCATTGCCGTTCAGTCCAGCCCTGGCTGGGTGTTGCCAGAGAGGAGCCAGCCAACTCGAGAGGAGCCAGCCAACTCCAACCAGCCAACCAGCCAACTCCAACCAGCCAACTCCAACCAGCCAGCCAACTCCAACCAGAGAGGAGCCAGCCAACTCGACAGTGTGTCGACCTCGGCTGATCAAGTCTGCAGTCGCCGTCAGCCTGCTGCTGAGTTGGCAGGTCGTCGACGGCGTTCTGCGCCGGTAGGCAATCGCCGAAGTTAGCATAGCAATCCAGCCAGTTTTGAACTGGTTTAATTCCACTGGGACTTGTCGTCACAACAACAGCTCCTTGTGCATCTACTTAACTGAAACGTTTGTGGAAATACACCCGGCGTGGTGAGTTCGCTGTCAGTTATACGCACCTCAGGCATTTCAAGGATTCTGACCATGTCAGTACTTGAGCACAAGTTGCGTAGAAGTTTTGCAATGTTCCTAGTTATTAGGACGTCCTTTCATTTCGGTACAGACGTGCTACATACGCTGTATTTTAACATTGACGGCCCAAGGAGGAAAGGAGAGACGACATCTGATATTGCAAAATTGATGCAGCTACATTCTAATACAGCTAAATATGCTGCAAAATCCAGATACTCTGCTTCTCACGTTATTCAATGGAGAATCCAGCCGCATCCTTACCGAATCATTGTGTTGTGCTTCGCAGTCATCTGATTGATTTGTTCCTGCTTACTGCCACGTTTATATAGTTTGACAGAGGGTGGATACCATTAATACGTCCCATGCAGCGTCGTCAGCCGCCTGGTCAGCCTACCGGTCTGTTTCATGTCATGCCAAAATAATACGCTAATGTTATGACTGAATTACTGGCCGAATTGTCCAACATAGCGCCAAGACGGATCGCCAGGAATGGTGCCTCATATGATGTACGACACTACTCCAAATAGGCAGGTAGGGCTCTGCACGACACAGACCGCGACTGTAACATGCCAATGTCGTGCAGCATGCGGGCTGTTATTTTGCAGTCGGTGATTGCAGCCCATATGCACACGCGTCCAAAGCGTGCGCTTTCTACAAACTCCGGCTTCCGGTATCATTGTGAGTATGTTTCAAGGAGGTAAAATGTGTTTGTGTTGGTAACCAGCGAACACTCTGGGGGCCGTCCGTGTCCTACATCTGTTATGCATGGGCAACTTCTGAACTTCTTGTGCTAGCATGCCAAGTTTTTAAGATTCTTGAGTGTTCAATGTCGACATTTTTGTGAACAAAGCAAAGTTTGGATCAGATCACATCATGATGCTATGGCGTCCTAGCATTAGTCTGCGTAGCTGTGCTAACAGGTTGTATTGTCACTGCTCCAATTGTTCTCCCTCGTTTGGCCTTTTACTGATGGACGGCACTCTCCACTTGGAGTCCATTGTGCGCAATACGCTTGGTCACCGCGCAATCCAAGCAAAACAGGCTGATTAATTCTTGCTGTTGATTTTCATGGACTACACTATCAGCGATGTAATCTCTCTTATTATATCTTGCCTATATGCATGCAAGTACTGCATCCACATTCTTCCGATACCTCGTGATACCCCATGTTGGTTACACACACTCGAAGTTAGGTTTAATACTACCATTATGGCAGTAAATTAAGCACGGTAATATATTTCTTGGATTAACCCTAAGTCAGCCAGTTATATTAGTTTAAACTAGATAGAATGCTTCCGTGTAACTTATGTGCGTACCATTTGTCATAAGTTGACACAGGTCTAGCAAAGTCACGGAGATTCGGCAGGAGGAATGAAATAGTCGACTTCTTCCCAGCATTCTTCCAGACTTACTTTGGCATCTTCATAGGTTTTCCACAGATAGTTGGCTCCTATTACGGTATATTCTTGCATTTATATATGTGAATGGAATATGCGAAAATGAATATTGCTGTTCATTATTCCAACTCCTAATGTCAAGTTTCATTACAAAATAATGCAAATTGTCAAAATAAGTTTCATTACATTTCCTGCTCCACCTTTACTTGGTGCCAGATAATAGTAATATATATCTATATATATATATATATATATATATATATATATATATATATATATATATATGTGTGTGTGTGTGTGTGTGTGTGTGTGTGTGTGTGTGTGTATGTAGTAACGTGGAATGAATCATGTTAAAATGGCACAGCTGTTACAGCTCATGTGAAGCGTATGCTGAGGGTGAAGTAATTGCATTTTCAGTTAAATGACTTGTGACCCTGTAACAAAGTGAATTTCCTGTCTTATTGCGCCCTGCGTAAACGTTGGTATGCTACGAAACACAACTCACGTTGGATAACTAGCATGTGCCACGCATTCTATGCAAGTGGGCGTTTAACCAGACAACGTATGCATGCTTCCTGCCCGTCACCTGCGGGTCACAGGTCGTTGCTACCCTGCCCGTCATCTGCGAGTCGCCGGTCATGTGCTACCCTTCCCGTCACCTGCGGGTCACCGGTCGTGTGCTACCCTGTCCGTCACCTGCGAATCGCCGGTCGTGTGCTACCCTGCCCGTCACCTGCGAGTCGCCGGTCGTGTGCTACCCTGCCCGTCACCTGCGGGTCACCGGTCGTGTGCTACCCTGCCCGTCACCTGCGGGTCACCGGTCGTGCGCTACCCTGCCCGTCACCTGCCAATCACCGGTCGTGTGCTACCCTGCCCGTCACCTGCGGGTCACCGGTCGTGTGCTACCCTGCCCGTCACCTGCGGGTCACTGGTCGTGTGCTACCCTGCCCGTCACCTGCCAATCACCGGTCGTGTGCTACCCTGCCCGTCACCTGCGGGTCGCCGGTCGTGTGCTACCCTGCCCGTCACCTGCGGGTCACTGGTCGTGAGCTACCCTGCCCGTCACCTGCCAATCACCGGTCATGTGCTACCCTGCCCGTCACCTGCGGGTCACTGGTCGTGTGCTACCCTGCCCGTCACCTGCCAATCACCGGTCGTGTGCTACCCTGCCCGTCACCTGCGGGTCACCCGGTCATGTGCTACCCTGCCGTCACCTGCGGGTCACCGGTCATGTGCTACCCTGCCCGTCACCTGTCACCGGTCGTGTGCTCCTGCCCGTCACCTGCGGGTCACCGGTCTGCCCCTCCCTGCAATCACCGGTCGTGTGCTACCCTGCCCGTCACCTGGGTTTGCCGTCACCTGCGGGTCACTGGTCGTGTGCTACCCTACCCGTCACCTACCAATCACCGGTCATGTGCTACCCTGCCCGTCACCTGTGGGTCACTGGTCGTGTGCTACCCTGCCCGTCACCTGCCAATCGCCGGTCATGTGCTACCCTCCCGTCCCTGCCCGTCTACCTGCCCTGCCAATCACCGGTCATGTGCTACCCTGCCCGTCACCTGCGGGTCACTGGTCGTGTGCTACCCTGTCCGTCACCTGCGGGTCACTGGTCGTGTGCTACCCTGCCCGTCACCTGCCAATCACCGGTCGTGTGCTACCCTGCCCGTCACCTGCGGGTCACTGGTCGTGTGCTACCCTGCCCGTCACCTGCGGGTCACTGGTCGTGCGCTACCCTGCCCGTCACCTGCGGGTCACCGGTCGTGCGCTACCCTGCCCGTCACCTGCCAATCACCGGTCGTGTGCTACCCTGCCCGTCACCTGCGGGTCACCCCGCCACCGCCGCCGGAGGTAGGCGGGCCACCATCTGTACCGGAGGTCCGGCCACCGACCACCCCGCCACCACCGCCGGAGGCAGGCGGGCCACCATCTGTACCGGAGGTCCGGCCACCGACCACCCCGCCACCACCGCTGGAGGCAGGCGGGCCACCATCTGTACCGGAGGTCCGGCCACCGACCACCCCGCCACCACCGCCGGAGGCAGGCGGGCCACCACCGAATCATGTGGACGCCGCCTGCCGACACGCAGCGGACATCGCTAACGACCTCGTCACGTTTCCTGCGCGTCTCGCCTGCCGTGCACCCCAGACGCGGCTTATGCCCGGCCGGGCTGCGTTTACTCCGTCGACTTTTGTCCTGATTGATAGTCGCAGTTAGAGTTGTTTTCAGGATGGCGGTTCCCCTGTGTACGGGCCGGTATGATTGCGGCAGCAACTCCTGGGCAGCTGCAGTCGGCGCGAGGCCATATAACGCGTCCGCCACAACAAAGGAAATCGACGCAGATGTGAACCAGAAGACAGCAGGTGCGGAGAGCAGGGGGATGTGTGGTCGGTCTCACATGTCGAAGCCACATTTTGTGAGGCATGCATAGTTGGAGCTGTCGGCTAGAAGGCCGTGTAGAATGGACCACAAATCGAAAGAAACAAGTGACAGGGAAGTCGTAGGTATGACTTGATTGACAATGAGACATATTGTAAGCAGAGGAAGGAAAATTTAAAGCTTATATATACATGTTTTTTTTTTTTTTTTTTTTTTTGGGGGGGGGGGGTAAAATAGCGAAATGATGCAATCCCAATTGAGGTCTTTATTGTGCAGTACGACCTTAAACAGGCCTTGGGCGCTACTTGATATGTCGAAAAGGAATTTCCCCTAAGCTGTGCACTCGCAGTGATTTTCTTGGTGGTAGAAGTTTGCTTAGTAGCTTAATATGTGTCAGATATTACTGCAATACCTACATGAAGCAACTGAACATTAACACCATGCATATAAAAAGTATCCAAATTAAAGCCCACTCTCTCCGTAGGTCGGGTGGTACAGTGTGTTTCGTCGTCCTGCTTTGGCCAGCCGATCAGCCAGCCGCGGCGGTATGTTGTGTTGCTACCTGCCCCGCCGCGACCGGGATTCGGACAAGAAAAGAGAGAGAGAGAGAGAGAGAGAGAGAGAGATAGATAGAGATATTTAAAAAAAGTGGTGACGGGCGGGCATGGTGGTAACGTCTCTCAGCTCGGGCGCGCGCCTCCTTCGCCCCGCGGTGCGTCACTGTGTTGTCGACCTGTTGTGATACGTCGCCTGGCGCCCCTTCCGTTTCCGTATCATCCCCCTCGCCCCGCCGCCTCTCCGTGGCGGGTGGCTCTTGCCGCTCGGCTGCACTGCTCCGTCTCCGCTCGCGTCTTGAACATCAATTACTCGTTTCTCGTAAATTACATTTTACAGCAGCAACAACAGCAGCCCTAAGGTGCTACTACAGAAACCAACCAGTGCATTCAAGTAACAAATAGTTCCCCTAGGTGCTAGGGTTTTGGCACCATGATTTTCGCACCATGTACCAGCACAAAGCTAACAACAATTGCACCATGACAATTGTCTTGCATCCAGTGTCGCAGAGGTCAGTAGCATGTCACCTTATGTAGTACTCAAGCGTATACCTACCTTAACATAATTTTACTAAAATGTATCAGTAATTTGCCATTTCGACCTTCTTGCATAGCACTATTGGATACCTCACCCATATGACTACCAGCTCGAACAGCGAAGGAACATCAAAAGATTGCTGCAGCAGTTGCACAATGCATGCGCTACGCATATGTACATTAGCTGCAGCATTCTTATGGTTTGAACACACTGCTCACGATACAGACCACTGCATTCCCATTCCGAAATAAAATGACGAAAGCAGAGCAAGTCGCGCAGAACTGAAGACTTTTGGATAGCTTGGACCTGTAAGTACAAATGGTATACTTCACAAAAAAATGTTATGATAATACCTACATACCTACCTACAGATCATATCTACACCACATGCTGCACGTAGTAGAACATTGTAACGGTTAGCACTTTGACAATGGATGTAGCACTTCCGAATGTCGTGAACGAAGTCGACCGCTGGCAGGCATGGGCGGTGACCATCCAGCTGACGAGCTAACTCAAGCTATCACATGGATAAATATTGAGTGTCATGAGCGTGCTATAACTGATACCCACAACAGCATTTTTGATCTGAAGTGAAGTGAATGAACCTGAATATACTCCAAGGACGTCAGCACTAAAGCGTTCACCAAAGGCTGATAGTGGTATGCAGGTTTATTAAGGAATTAACGAACTAACCACTCTATTCGTGTACAAAATGCTGTTTCGACTTAATCTGCGGTTAAAAATGTTCCGTGAAACATTTTAACCCAACGGACCAGATGCAACCTTAATCACGATAAGAAATAACCGGTGTGGAAACAAACATTAAACACAGGCCGCCCACTTTCTCGTCTTTTGTGCAAGCATCCATAAGTTGAATATACTGAAACGAGGAAATAAACCAAGCAGGATCCGCTGTATCAACAAAGATGCTGAGTACCCGAGCATCTTTGGAAATGAGCTTAAATTGGCGTTGGAAAAAAATCCACCACTGCAGTGGTGGAATTCTTGCACTGGCTTTTAATCTCCATATGACTAAGCGTGAGGAAACACTATGCTGCTGAGCGGATAATTTAGCAACGAAGGAAAATGCAATGCGTCTTGAAGGCAAATGGTGGTATGAGGTTCCAAAAACTAGATAATGTATTGCGATATGTGTCAGCTCTTTTGTTGCTATTTCAAAACTAAATAGCTCGAATTTAAGGAAGAACAAAGGAAGTATAGTTCACTACATCGAATACTGAAGTGCCTTGGCATAGACATTAAAAAAGAACAATAGACTATTGCCGGAAATATTGACGAAGCAATTCTAGCCATTTACATAGATGGGTCCACGAAATTGGTAGACCATAAACATTGCAACATTGCAACTTATGCATACTTCGGTGTCAATAAACATTGGATTTGCATACGGACAAAGCATAATTCGGGGAACATTTGCTGGCATTATGTTGTCGCTTTAAGATGAGGGAACGATAGAGAATACATAACTTTGCTTTCGGTATCAAAGGCGTTAGAGATAATATTAGTTTGTCCCTTTCTAGGTTGTGGTGGTTATAGATTGGTTCTTTAGAGCGTTCAGACTACGGAAGTAATTTTGCGCCCATTGTCCTCTTCTAGGGAACCACCTAGAAGCAGCATAAAGGCAAGAGATAAAGTGAAGAAGTAACCCTGAATAATTAGCATTCCATACTAATTCATGAAGTACCTGCATCACACGTATCGAAAATAACCTTTCGCCAAAGACGCATTCTGTCATGTCATGAGATAACAGATCAAATAATTTAGTTCCCATTCTTCTTAGGTATAGACGAGTCTATGATTATTTTGTATGTGCCTTGTTCTGTAAGAGAACTTCCATTCCTAGTGAAGTAGATTTGAAAAAGTACTCCACTCCACCCTTTCGCAAACAAAACCCGTGTCTGCTATGTAAGCTTAAACAAATAATCCGGACTCTAAATTTCAGTTGTCAGATCCATTTAATTTCAGCTAGTTCGCATCACTGCGATGGGATTGCAGTGATGACTCGGCGCCTCATAGAAGTGGGCTTATTGGGAGTGATACATCAAGTTGTTGAACCAGGCAAACTTTGTACCATCGACTTTTAAAATTGAGGTATGAATGATCTTTCAACAAGTGTATTTTTTTACTTTTAGTGTAGGTGTACCAGAACAAGAACATGGTGAACGGAGGCCCGGCAGAGCTGGCTACTTGAAAAGCGATGCGACAGAACGGGCATATCAAAGCGATGGCTGGGCGGACCGGGACGTGCGAGTCCACCAGCGCAGGCCGGCGTCAGCATGGCGACGTGTGCGCCGAGGGCCGCCAAATGGGCTGGTCGTCCCCGCCAGTCACCGCCGCCGCCATGCCGATCGATAGGGCTCCTGTTGCAGCGATCAGCCGGTGACCGGGACCACCGGCCGGCCCTGCCAGTCGCCGGCTCTGCAGTGTAAGTTGGCAGCACTGGCAGCGATCAGCCGGTGACCGGGACCACCGGCCGGCCCTGCCAGTCGCCGGCTCTGCAGTGTAAGTTGGCAGCACTGGCAGAGATCAGCCCGTGACCGGGACCACCGGCGGGCCGTGCCAGTCGCCGGCTCTGCAGTGTAAGTTGGCAGCACTGGCAGCGATCAGCCGGTGACCGGGACCACCGGCCGGCTGTGCCAGTCGCCGGCTCTGCAGTGTAAGTTGGCAGCACTGGCGGCGATCAGCCGGTAACCGGGACCACCGGCCGGCCCTGCCAGTCGCCGGCTCTGCAGTGTAAGTTGGCAGCACTGGCAGCGATCAGCCCGTGACCGGGACCACCGGCCGGCCCTGCCAGTCGCCGGCTCTGCAGTGTAAGTTGGCAGCACTGGCAGCGATCAGCCGGTGACCGGGACCACCGGCCGGCCCTGCCAGTCGCCGGCTCTGCAGTGTAAGTTGGCAGCACTGGCAGAGATCAGCCGGTGACCGGGACCACCGGCGGGCCGTGCCAGTCGCCGGCTCTGCAGTGTAAGTTGGCAGCACTGGCAGAGATCAGCCCGTGACCGGGACCACCGGCGGGCCGTGCCAGTCGCCGGCTCTGCAGTGTAAGTTGGCAGCACTGGCAGAGATCAGCCCGTGACCGGGACCACCGGCGGGCCGTGCCAGTCGCCGGCTCTGCAGTGTAAGCTGGCAGCATTTTAGGCTCTTGTATGGATTGGGAATGGGAAACATGATTGCATATTGTTGTCTTGTTTGTTCTTGTCATGGTGCATCATTTACGCAAAACGCAATAGCAATAATCTTCTTTTTTTCGCTGAGAACTGAGCCATACTAGGGTATAAATAAGTAATATGTGAATAAATACCTAAGTGCCAAAACAAACAAATGTCTTAATGCTTTCTCGACCAGAAGAATCTTCCCGCTGGCCTCTAGATTGCAGCGAGCTGGCTGGGCTGGTGCTAAGCATATCTTAAATATATCTCCCATTGATCAACCCACTTTTATGTCCTCCAAGTCTGACTGAATATATCTAGATTCATCACTACTGTTAGTCATTCCTACCAGCTTGATGTCATAAGCAAACTTAAATGACCTATAAGCAAATTTCTCAGTCAGCGGACGACAATTTCGCGAAGGTGACAACGATAAGTGGATTGCATTGGTTTACTGATCGACATCTCAGCGATTTATTGATTTTTATAACATTCGGTGCTGGCTGCAAGGCAACTGGCACACAAGCTAAACTAATAATCCCCAGCGAATAAATTCACGGCAAGAACAAGCATTGAACAACAATGCATACATGACAATGCAACAATGGCAATGCATATTGAGGCAAAACCTTCAAATTACACGCCCTCACGCCTATCGTTTTCGCTGCGCTGTACCGTTTTGTAAGTGACGTCATTAAGAAAGTATTGGAGCTGGGAAGCTCTAATCATTCAGGCTGTGGTCACAGAAAACATGTTTGTAGGAAGAAATGCATTTAAAAACATCATTCCTCCCATTTTATATGGGGCATGGGTGTTGTTTTGCATGTTTGTGAGGGGAATTTTCCCCTCAGTGTTGGCTTTGCCCCCATGGGCGTGTGTTTCTGAAAATTATTGGGACCAGTAGCGTACCTAAAATTTGCGTCAGGGGGGGAGGGGCACGGATTTGGAGGGGGCCCACCTACCCCATTAAAAAGTCCTCGGATTTCGACCACTATTTGTCAAAGAGGACCTTTTTCAACTAACATAATTAGTAGGTGAGTTTAACATGAGTTTAACTAACTCATGTAGCGGCTGAACTAAATTTGTAATTAAACGGCTCATGGTGGTTCGGAGGGACTGCAGTGGACCGCAAGGGCTGCAAGTGGAACACGAAGATGTACACAACGCTGCTTGGCAGCGTTTTAGTTGTGTTGCTTTGCGATGGTTTTCATCATGGTACATCAACACCAACATCAACAGGTCTCTGCACCATTATGACGCGACGGACTTACGAATACGGACCGCACAGTTTAGGACGTTTGAATAGAGCCCCGCACTTAAAATGAACCATCAGCATCAATTTTACGTGGGGTATTTGGGACATTGGAAATAGCAACATTATTGGAGAGTACCATTTGTTTAAACTGAAACCTTGGCTCTATTTAGTTGCTTCAATAAATCATGATTTATGGCCAGTAAATTCACGATTGTCAAAAGGATGTCGATCAGATTGTGACGCATTGGCCAATGCTTTCCTAGAAACCTTTTGGCCAGGATTTGTGAGATAATGAGCTGAACGAAGTACATCTTTGTGGAGATTGCATTGATTTCGAGCTTCATCCATGTCAGCCAATCGTACTCTGGCAAAGCGATATAGCAAGAAACCTCTGACATGGAGCACGTCATATTACATACACATAATAACGCAATTATGAAATGCAGAAATGCAGAAAAAACATCACAATAAGGCCATTTCGTTGATACAAGGTGCATAAGCATAAGTCATCCAACAAGTGTATGCAGAATGGCAGGAGCGAACGACTGTCGATTTAACCCTCGCATACTGCCAGCAGTTCGATATCTTCGAGGGATGGAGAGCATTCTTTCGGCGTTTAGAAACCGGGTGTGCTGGAAGATGTTTCGCGAAATGCTCTGAAAAAAGGATGATAAACAAGCAACACAAAAACTAGCAGGCAGCTTGGTTACTTGAGAACCGTTTTGTTTACCATCGCTTTATTTACTGCCACAAACGATTAACATTCACAAGATAATGCAACTTCCAGACAAATCATTCCATTCACTCGGTGGCCAGGCCTTGGAAGCCTCCACAGTTGCCCTATGTATCCTCTTATTGTCCCCTTCTACATTGTATTTATTATAAGTACACTTCTTCTCTTCTATGCATATTATCCTCTCCCTGGTGATGCTTGCATAATGTAAGCTAACAGCCAATACGACCTCATTATACTACTTGTTTGGACATTAAGGCTCACAATATTTCCTCCTTGTACCACTAACCAGTGGTTTCGCCCCAAAGAGATTCAGTCTCATGGTGGTTGAGCATTGCCTTATATGGATAGTCTGCCTAGCTCAAACGAAGGTGCCGGCTTTCGCAATCCAACAGTGGCCTGTTCGGTATAAACGGAGACCATTCACTTGGTGTTCCTCATTTTGCTTACTTTATTGAACATTAACCCGAAACGCTTTGGTGTATCGCTGCCATGAACCTGAAATGCCCCGGAGTATCGCCGCCAGGAATCTGAAGCACCTTGGTGTATCGCCGACAGGAACCTGCAACATCCTGGTGTATCGCCGCAAGGGGTCTATCAGACATCAGACGCATTAGAACCATCCACAATCGATTTGTGGCTATTACGGTTCCACGTCAGTGGTATAAAAAAAAAGGTCAGTGTTAGAATCATAAGTGCACGCACCACATTCATAAAAATTATAGTGAATTAGTATGCCAAGTAAAGCTAGGTGTCAGTCCAGATCACGGCGCAGATGGCGCTTCAGGTTGGGACTGCACAGTGGGACAGCAAGCTCCCAGTAAGGAGAACGTGCGGCGGCAGGCCGTTATACTGCACGGTAGCAAAATCGTTCTTCCATTTCGGTTCATGACCAAGGAACATGTAAGTCGTCGGCCCGACTGGTAGGCCGGTCACAAGTTTCAGCCACTAGTTTCGCCCCCTGGCCAGGGTCACAGGCCAGCGGGTAGGGCGATCCGGGACAAATCCACCCAGTAGTGTCGGATTTGAACACCCTCATGTCGCAGAAATTGAAGAAAATTGGTCTACAGGGCAACTCTGGGGCGTTTATTCCAATCATATTATTCTTAATCCATCAGATCCTAAGGTCAACAACTATGCCCTCCGGCATTTTCAGGTCATGACGAAACATTGGCATTTACGAACCGATATAAAACCATCTTGTCGATGTAGAAATGTAAAATGAGGTATATATTCAGCATCCCAATTTAACGCTGATTTCAAATATGTAAATTGTTTTGAACTTTACCTTTGATTCAAATGACCCCGGGAAGCGTAAGTGTACGTAAGCGCGAAAGTACGTAAGCGCAAAAGTACTTATGCAGAAATGTACGTAAGCGCAAATGTACGTAACTCCAAATGTACGCAAGCGGAAAACTGTCAGCACAAATGTACGTATGCACATATGGACGTAAGCGCAAAAGTAAATATGGCAGATGTAGGTAAGAGCAGATGTACGAAAGTGCAAAAGTACGTATGGCAAAGGTACTTATGACAAATGTACGTAAGAGCAAATGTGTGTATGGAAAAGGTGCGTACGCAAATGTACATAAGCGCAAGAGTACGTAAGCGCAAAAGTACGTAAGCTCAAAAGTGTGTGAGCACAAAAGTGCGTAAGCGCAAAAGTACGTGATCGGAAATACGTAGGTTAACGAATGTACTTAAGTGTAAAAGTACGTAAGCGGAAATACGTACATATAACAAATGTACATAAGTGTAAAGGTACGTAAGCGCAAATGGACATACACGGAAATGTAATTTAGAACAAATGTATGGATATGCAAATTTACGTATCCAAAATGTAAATGTACGTACGACAGATGTGCGTGAGCAAATGTACGTAACCAAATGAACGGGTGTCAGATATACGTGTTTCAAATGTACGTGTTTCAAATATACGTGTTTCAAATGTACGTGTTTCAAATGTACGTGTTTCAAATGTACGTGTTTCAAATGTACGTGTTTCAAATGTACGTGATTCAAATGTACGTGTTTCAAATGTACGTGTTTCAAATGTACGTGCTTGAAATGTACGTGTATCAAATGTACGTGTTTCAAATGAACGTGTTTCAAATGTACGTGTTTCAAATGTACGTGTTTCAAATGTACGTGTTTCAAATGTACGTGTTTCAAATGTACGTGTTTCAAATGTACGCGTTTCAAATGTACGTGTTTCAAATGTACGTGTTTCATATGTACGTGTTTCAAATGTACGTGTTTCAAATGTACGTGTTTCAAATGTACGTGTTTCAAATGTACGTGTTTCAAATGTACGTGTTTCAAATGTACGTGTTTCAAATGTACGTGTTTCAAATGTACGTGTTTCAAATGTACGTGTTTCAAATGTACGTGTTTCAAATGTACGTGTTTCAAATGTACGTGTTTCAAATGTACGTATTTCAAATGTACGTGTTTCAAATGTACGTGTTTCAAATGTTCGTGTTTCAAATGTACGTGTTTCAAATGTACGTGTTTCAAATGTACGTGTTTCAAATGTACGTGTTTCAAATGTACATGTTTCAAATGTACGTGTTACAAATGTACTTGTTTCAAATGTACGTGTTTCAAATGTACGTGTTTAAAATGTACGTGTTTAAAATGTACTTGTTTCAAATGTACGTGTTTCAAATGTACGTGTTTCAAATGTACGTGTTTCAAAGGTACGTGTTTCAAATGTACGTGTTTCAAATGTACGTGTTTCAAATGTACGTGTTTCAAATGTACGTGTTTCAAATGTACGTGTTTCAAATGTACGTGTTTCAAATGTACGTGTTTCAAATGTACGTGTTTCAAATGTACGTGTTTCAAATGTACGTGTTTCAAATGTACGTGTTTCAAATGTACGTGTTTCAAATGTACGTGTTTCAAATGTACGTGTTTCAAATGTACGTGTTTCAAATGTACGTGTTTCAAATGTACGTGTTTCAAATGTACGTGTTTCAAATGTACGTGTTTCAAATGTACGTGTTTCAAATGTACGTGTTTCAAATGTACGTGTTTCAAATGTACGTGTTTCAAATGTACGTGTTTCAAATGTACGTGTTTCAAATGTACGTGTTTCAAATGTACGTGTTTCAAATGTACGTGTTTCAAAGGTACGTGTTTCAAATGTACGTGTTTCAAATGTACGTGTTTCAAATGTACGTATTTCAAATGTACGTGTTTCAAATGTACGTGTTTCAAATGTTCGTGTTTCAAATGTACGTGTTTCAAATGTACGTGTTTCAAATGTACGTGTTTCAAATGTACGTGTTTCAAATGTACATGTTTCAAGTGTACGTGTTACAAATGTACGTGTTTCAAATGTACGTGTTTCAAATGTACGTGTTTAAAATGTACGTGTTTAAAATGTACTTGTTTCAAATGTACGTGTTTAAAATGTACGTGTTTAAAATGTACGTGTTTAAAATGTACTTGTTTCAATTGTACGTGTTTCAAATGTACGTGTTTAAAATGTACGTGTTTCAAATGTACGTGTTTCAAATGTACGTGTTTCAAATGTACGTGTTTCAAATGTACGTGTTTCAAATGTACGTGTTTCAAATGTACGTGTTTCAAATGTACGTGTTTCAAATGTACGTGTTTCAAATGTACGTGTTTCAAATGTACGCGTTTCAAATGTACGTGTTTCAAATGTACGTGTTTCAAAGGTACGTGTTTCAAAGGTACGTGTTTCAAATGTACGTGTTTTAAATGTACGTGTTTCAAATGTACGTGTTTCAAATGTACGTGTTTCAAATGTACGTGTTTCAAATGTACGTGTTTCAAATGTACGTGTTTCAAATGTACGTGTTTCAAATGTACGTGTTTCAAATGTACGTGTTTCAAATGTACGTGTTCAAGTGCACGTAAGCAAATATATGTATGCACACAAGTAAGCGTGGCAAATGTAGGTAAGCACAGATATGCCTTGGCACAAAAGTAAATATGACAAAGGTACTCATCGTAAATGTGCGTAAGAGGAAATGAACGTAAGAGGAAATGTACTGAAGAGGAAATGTACGCGTGGTATATGTACCTAACCAAATGTACGTAATCGGAAAGGTAGGTATGCGTAAGTGTACGTACGTCGGCCCATGCGTATATTTGCGTAGATTTGTCATTTGCGTTTACATACTTTTACGTTTGCGTACATTTGCTCTTCCATGCGTTTACGGTTACGTACATGCACGTTTACGTACACCTGTGCATACCTACATTTGCACTTACGTACATTTACGCTTACGTACATTTGCGCATTTGTAAAATTGCACATACGTACATTGCGCATACGTACTTTTGCCGTACGTACATTTCCGCATGCGCAAATTTGCCGTACGTACATTTGTCATACGTACATCTGCGCTTACGTACAGTTGCCCTACGTACATCTGCGCCTACGTACAGGTGCTTACGTACGTTTGCGTACGTACGTCTGCCATGTGTACAATTGCTGTACATATATTTGTCCGGTCACCACCAAGGAATTCTTGAAAATCAAAATATATGCATTGCTATATCGAGCGAATGAAAAGCAGTTTGATGGCTGTTTTGACAAAAGTAGAACCTTTCCTTTTTCATCAGTTTTATATTGGTCCTTTTATTTTATTTTATTATATTAGGGCGTCCGCTGGTCCGGTGTAGTGTTCCGTTCCATCCACGGATACGCCAGTTGGGTCGTTCCTTTTCCATTTGACTGCTGTGCGACTCTCAAACGCCTTCGTTTGAGCTGTCCACGCCATTGGATAGTGTGCTACTGTGTCGCCTGCTTGCCACATCTCGAATTGTTGAAAACGAACGGTAGAAAATACGGAACAAAAACCGTGATTTGTTTTCCCGAATCCTGTCTTCGTGTGGAAAGCATGGATGGAGCAGATGAGAATAAGCGACAAGATCACCGCAAGGAACGGATCGACGCTAGTCTTGTCGGCGTCGAAACTGCAGCAAGACACATCTGACGATGGCCCCTGGCCGAAACGTTGAGCAATAAAGTATAATCCTTAACGTTACTTTTGATGTCAACTCAGCACCTCCTGGTATATTGAAGGTCGTATATTTTCTTTACACGCAATGTCTAAAACCCAGGAGCATCTAAGAGCCATTCTTCGCTGTATTAAGCAAGAGACATTCACTGGATTCAACACTAATACATTGTGATGCTGCGTATGACATGAAAGCGTGCAAACGACTCGTGAGCCGGTGACGATGCATGTCTCGTGGAATTTGACTGTCATAGCTATTGCCCTGGTCGTCTTCGCCACGCTATTGGGTAGCCATCCTCGACGTCACTTATGGCATCATGCGAGTGCTTCTGGCAGACCATTCAGTCAGCCTTTTTGCACCTCGCTGAAGTATGGCTCACCATTAAGATTGTCACGAGACATGGAAAAGGTGTTACTGAAAGGATCATTTCAAAGTGAAACCTCGCGTCCAGTCACAGTGGGAAATCTGCCAGCGCTGAAGAGCCGCGCAATACAAGATCGCGTTTATTGCAATTCGTTTGCAGTGATAATTATGCTGCAAGCTGGGCCTTTATATCATTACATGCATGTATAATTATTATGTAATTTGTAGGCTAACACTATATACATGTATTTATATGCATATGTATATGTACATGTATATGTATATATATATATATATATATATGTATATGTATATGTATATATATATGTATATGTATATGTATATGTATATGTATATGTATATGTATATGTATTGTATATTTATGTATATGCATATGTATATGCATATGCATATGCGTTATATATATATATATATATACATACATACATATCTATATATATTTGTGTGTGTGTGTGTGTGTGTATGTGTGTGTGTGTATGTATGTGAGTGTGTGTGTGTATGTGCATGTCCATCAGTGAATGTAAAATCCATGTGAAGTTCTCGGGAATTTTCCTCGAGGGGCAGAATGTCCGGATGCAGTAGTGCACACTATTCGCCTCAACCTATTATTTCACTGACCGATATATGATGCCATATTTGGTTGTCCTCTTCCATTCGACAGTGACATGTTGAAATGATGACATTTTGTTTTCCCAGCCTTCGTTCTTATCATTATATTGCTTCCCTTGAGCAATATTTGAACATAATTACGCGCGTACACGATTCGAGCCATAAATGCCATCTGCGCATATTGCCGGAAGAAGCAGAAACTGCATTCAGTTAGAAGACTGTAGCTCCAACAGGCGTTCGTCTGTGGCTGGAACCGTGTCGTTCACACGGACTGGAAATGATTCTAGAAGTTTTCAGCTGAAATTATTCGAGTCTCTTCGGGGCCATCTGCAACAAAAATAAATGGCAGAAGTTTGCGCCTTATGGTCGTGCGAAGAGGACAACTTTCCCAACAAGCCGACGAGAAATGTTAGTGAGTTACTACGGTGTCGGGTGCGTGTGACCAGGTATGGCTGTGGGCCGTCGCCAGCCACATTCGCCTACCAGCCCGACCGCACAGAGTCGACACGTGGCGCCCTTTGTGTCGCTGGTAATCACGGCGCCGGAGGTGGCGAGTTACGACAGGCTCGGTGCTTGGGACCAGGTGTGGCCTGACATATCGCGACGGTGACTTCGTCAGAGCATCCAGCCAAACACGACGTGTGGACGCCATCCTCACTGGAAGCTGCATCAAGTACGGAAACCGCTGCGATATTTATGATGTTTTCATCTAAGGGGAGACGCACATGAGTTGAATCTACAAGCACAGGTGAAGCGGCTAGGTCTTCTGCCATTGTTGCAACAGACATGCTGATGCAACAAAGCATGTTGGTGCACACAATTGTTGCCGTTGATGTTTAATAGATACCCTTATAATTACAACTACCAATACAAGATAGACGGATCTGACCATTCACACCCCACTGAAAGCACGCGCCGAATGCGATCTTGCTTCATTGATGAGGGCATATCAGGGTATGCGTAAGAGTACCCTGGAGGTAGACAGAAAAAAACGCTAATAAAAAATAGTTTCTCGACAACCACATTCAGTGAAGCCAAGTTCTGCATCCCATGCAGTGTGCCGAGTGGTCATTCTACGGCACAGACCACCACCGAAACCGAGCGCTGACTCCGCAGCCGAAACCTGCCAGCATCGTCCGAGTGATACAGTGCACGATTTTTGCTCTGCGCGGCCAAGATCAGATTTTGGAGATGACGTCCGCATGCTATTACACAGCAGATGGGTATACCACCCCAGGGTAATATCGGACCGTGTGGCAAGAGACACGCACCGAAATATAAATCACATGCCAGCGTCGCTGGAGACGTTGCTTGACGGGCGGTGGCAGCGTTCCGTGGGGCAGGGTGGGGACATGTCAGGACAACGACAGCGACGGTGGGATAGGATGGGAGTGCTCCGGGGTAACTGCAGCAGCGGCAGTGGGGCAGGACGAAAGTCTGCTAGGGAAACGGCAGCAGCAGCGGTGGGATAGGATGGAAGCGAGCCGGGGTAACGGCAGCAGCGACGGTGGGGAAACAGGGAATGCCAGGGTGGCGGCAGCGGCGGTGGGATAGGATGGGAGCGTGCCGGTAGAACGGCAGCAGCGACGATTGTACAATCAGAGCGTACCACGGTGGCGGCAGCGGGACTGAATGAGGGCGTACCAGGGCGGCAGCAGCAGAGAGGGACAGAGGGGTGGAGGCGGATGTATCGAGCGGAAATCCACCACCGGCCAGCGACAACTATGCCGGGGGCCATCTTGGATGGAGAGATCATCGCAGCTGCATGGCAACCTTCCGATCAGCAGTGCTGTGTCTGGCAGGCGGGTGTCTTGCGCATGGGTTCGATGACCGGAGCCGGATAGTCTGGATTTATAGTCACCTTTGTATAATTCATGGAGGTAAAATTGAATAAAATTATATAAAGTTCTTAATATCACCCAGATATACCCCTATTCAGAATGAAAACAATAACTCCGTTCTTGCTATGCAGAAGAATAATGGTGAATGTTTTGGGCACAGTTTGCCTGGAAGTGGCGCTGCAGTGCATATATCAGGTGGGTGGTGGCTGACGGGCGCAAAAAATGGAGATGCACGAGCGCACACTAACTCGGACGACCTCTAACAAGCTACATTCATTTTTTTAAACTTAAATTCATCCGGTTTCGCCAGGGTCATATTGGTATTTCCTACGCTTTCTGATGTGACAAATAACCACATCAATGTTCGGCCATGCTTCGGAACAAATGCCATGTTAGCATCACAAAATCTTTAACTTTTGATCCAACTGAAGCCTTTGGTGACCACAAGTTTTGAAAACCAAAACATACATAGGGTGAATATTGATCTAATGATGTAAGCATATTACAACCATGATGGTCAGGCGAAAAAAGAGCAAGCAGACAATGCTCCTGAGCGGTGAGTAGAGAACATATATGCCTGAGCAGTGGGTGTGCCTAATCCTGTATTCAGTTAAGCATACGCTAGGATGACTGTCGCTTGGTTTCAGGGTTATAACAATAAACCAAGCTGTCGTCGCCAGTGGTTGCCTTGGGAGGGAAGCTTCAGACATTCCTGACCTGTTCCTAGATGTCCCTGCACACAGGGAGCCTGCGTTCCCGATGGTCCTAGGTCAGCAATCGGGGCCCGAATTTGGCAGCGATCCGTCTCCTGTTCAGTTCCTCCGTGAGACTGCGGTGGCATGGGCCGAACGATACGCCAGCGATGCTGCAGACGTCGGCGATCGCTGGCGGACGGTCCTCGTTGATGATCTGATGCACTTTCTCGCAACATTTTCGTCGGTCTTCCTGGCTGATGGCCGATCACAACGCTCATAATCCTCAACCGATATCTGTCAACGTTTGAACCGCGAAAACCACTCGAATGCTTTGCTTCTACTCATGATCCATCAATACATGCTAGTTTAGGCATGTCATGAGTCTGCAACGCGGTTTCTCCAATCGATATGTGTATCAATTATCCAAGAGCAATATGTGATACACCCCCACTGCTCCTTCAAGTTAACCATTTTTCTTCTCGCAAGAATCGCAGATCACTAACACACAAAGAAGTTCGTGAAAAAGCGCGTCTGTTTATTACCGGAGAACTCCGGTATTCCGTTTATTACCGGAGAACTCCGCACAGCTTTCCATGAAGCCGGTTATCGCTTTCAAGCGCCTCAAGGCCGTGCTATAGCTAGTTCACGCTCCACGCGGCTAGTTCAAAAGCTTTTGTATCGTTCCTCGTACCTCGCACACCATACATCATATTGCACGCACCATAAGTCAGCGTACCAGCAATCCAGCCATTAGTTGGTCGAGTCGTAGCCCCAAGTCATACTCACTTCAAGAATATATCAAGGTCTTCCCTGTCTTATAATACGAGCAACATATCACGTGCTGCATTATGCATTATGCATGTTAGTTCAAGTCATTATGAGACGATAATCTGCTAACATCCAGCTCTTGGTGGAATATAACGGTAGTTGCTTGCTATTATAACGTCATAGCTCTGTGATCTGACATGACCTCAGTATTGTTAGCAAAAGTTACATAATCTATGTCCATTAGCTATGCGCAAACCTGGTGATCTCCGCTCAACGTACCCTCGACAAGCCACAGGGCAGTCATATCACCCTCACACTTACACGGTCAAGGTTTAGCCAGCGGGCACTGCTGGAGCAGGTGTGCAGGCCACTTTCTCTCGTGTACAAGTGAGGTTGAACCAGCGGGCACTGCAGGAGCATGTATGCCGGCCATTATTCAATGTAAATTCCTGTGATGGTTTCTTAGCAGCACCATCATCCGCCCTTCATCAATTATGAGTCCCAGATGATCGCTGGATGAAAATTGATCGTCTTTTCTCTTCTCACTTTGCGAGACTTTTCACTCGTCGATTTCTTCCGGCAGTAATCTGAATGCTCATGATGGCACTGCGTCTGTACCAGAGGCAAATGTGATGGATCCGAGAGATTGAGCTGATGACCGTTCAGTGAACATAGGATAATGTGATTTATATGGTACGGAATCCTTTGCCCTGTTGAACACAGCGCATGTACATGGCCTCCATTGCGCTCTCACCCACCAGCCTTTAAGGTGGTGATCTGACTGTCCAGGATTGAGTTAGTTAGTTATTTGGGCTTTAGGACGCATCGACTTCATTGGTCATATAGCGTCCACGTCCAGGATTGAGTTAGTTAGTTATTTGGGCTTTAGGACGCATCGACTTCATTGGTCATATAGCGTCCACGTCCAGGATTGAGTTAGTTAGTTATTTGGGCTTTAGGACGCATCGACTTCATTGGTCATATAGCGTCCACGTCCAGCATTGAGTCAGATGCATTGTCAGTAAGTGTGGAACTGAAGAAAGCAGATCATCAAACTGTAAAAATACAATTGATGTAACCGGTATAATGCGCCTCTAGGGACGCTAGACGAGCGAGGGAAAATGATGATCCTCGCCGGGCCTGCCGGCAAATACACCTTCGCAGGGCAAGGGGGGGAGCCTTTGCAGGGCAGGGGGGGAGGCTGGCTCTTGAAAAACCCCCACCCCGCTCTAACTTCCGATCTACTACGTATGCTAGGATCAAATGCAAGACACCGTTTGAGGTTCTGGTCATCGAGCGATGGAAGCATAACTGATAATGACTGATAATGAGGTCACTAAAGGTCATATTATATAAATATACGAGCCTTGACTTAAATACCTAGAAATCGTTCAAAATGGCAGAGCTTGTTTTTCGACATTCTTTTTCAACAATTAAAATAGATGAACGTATTTATATTGAACATTCCGAAATATGCATGTTAAAGACATACGGAAAATGTATTTGACAGACCAATACAATCTAGAGCTTATACCACATGTTGATTATTAATTGTCTGCCATGTTGAGGCCGCTAAATGTTAAAATAGGTCAACCCAGTGATGTGACCTTTACTTTGGGGAATGACCTATAAATGTTTTATGTCAATGCATGTGTATCGGGTCCTATCGACGGAACTATTCAAACAAAATGATTGTATCTGATTGACATTTGAAAATCCTAAGGTCAGGTCATGCCGCATGGTCAGGTCAAGTAAGTTCAATCTTGAATATCTCCGGAACATCACTTTTAAAATATACAAAAAAAATCCAAGAAGAACTGATATGATTCTGAAACATCTTTGTAAATTGCATAGCTTCTGACACCATAATCTGGCCTCAGGTCACGCTGGGACAATGCATAGATTGCTAAAACGACCTCTTCAGCCTTCACCCAAGTGTACACTGTTTGGAAAGTAACTTCCAAGGAAAGGTCAAATCAGATTATATGATGTCAGATCACATGGTGTTATGTCACCACATGTCATTCGTTTGCCATCCAATGTCATGTCGCACGACAAAGGCAGTGCTGAATCCGAGTTCAGTTATCACTTGGCGAGGAACAGCAACATTCTGTGTAAGATGGCATTGTGCTGAATATATATGATAAGTACCCTGACCTTATGTCACTGAGCTTACACACATAATTCAACCCCGAATGCTTATTGCATGCTCTTGATCATTTTCGGGGTGAAAAATAACTCATAAAATTAGCCTTCCCCACATAATGTACATAAAAACACGGAAGTCGACATGACCTCAGGTCTGCAATCATGGCCTTGGTTCACATTTCCATACCAGAAGTTGTTTGTCGTGATACACGAGCAGCATGATTTGCGTTTGGTGCTTTTCTGTCCAAATTACTCCGAATGACAACACTTGGAAGATGCTGAAGCACTGACACTTTGACCCATCCCAGGCCAATGACCTCAACGAGGACCTGAGCCTGACATTTTGCGAAATTTGCAGAACAGATGTATAGGAAGCTGTCAAACATTTCGTGTTGCTTCGTCTGCTCATTCGGCAAACGTCACGGAAAACCCTAGGCTCGGGGAAGGCCGAGTGGTTAGGGTGTTAACACGCGCCCTGGAGGGCCTCTGAGAATTACGCGCACTGGAGGGGGGGCGGATCCGCCCCCCTAAGATCTCGGCTCCTAGTAAAGCTGGAGGAACGAAATTCGCAGGGTGGATGGGCACGGTAGGGAACTCTATTGTGCGCAATTTTCGTGACCTTAGGTCAATATCTTCAAGGTCAAATGAGGTCAGATTGGCAAAATTTTCCGGTTTTGCGTGGCTTGGCTTGTCATCGTTATGGATCGCTGTGATTGTGTTTAAATACTCAAAAATGGGCATCAATGATGTTTTGGACATTACTAATGATACAATGCAGATGATAGACCCAACATTTGACCTCAGGTCACCTATATAGCACCACTTTATCAGGTCAGTTACCTGTTCCAGTTATCGGAACCGGCCGCCCGCCCGACTGCTCCGTCGGGCAGCTCGGAGCAATCGGCTTCGTGAAGAAGGGAGTGAAGTACATGAATAAAGTATGGAAACGCAATGACAAACAGTACAAATGACAACCAGTAGTGCATTTATGGCAACATTCTAGTTGATCAAGTTTGGTTCCATTAACCAGTCATGAACTTGACCTGACTTGACCTTGGTGACCTAACATGACCTTGAAACTATACAGCATATCAATATGCACCAAACAAGTCCCTAGTGTTGCCTAGAACACTTCTCGTTTGTCAGTATACTGGGAGCGCATCTGCGCCGATTTTTGTGGTCTGGCGCTATAACATTTTTTGACTTTAGCGGCCCCCTAACTTGAAAAATGTTCGGTCGATTTCCATTTTTCTTCCTTTAAACGACGCGCCGTTCATATTTAAGCAGGTACACCGGAAATCGCGTATATCGACCGGTAACATCTCCAGTTATTTGCGAAAAACCGGAGGGGTGGGCGGATTTCGCCCCCCTCCAGTGCGCGTGTTAAGCTCTTGATAACAAAAGACCCTGGTTAAACACTCGCATCACTCGGGACATTCCCCAATCCCGCGGCCCACCGGCGAAACTGTGTGTGCGGCGCCACTAGCCGTGATCGTGCATAAAGTGCGTGATGAACCACTCAATGAACAACAACAACAACGGAAAAAACATAAGGAGAGCTCTTGAGAGCCTCCCTCCGGCCCGGCGAAATTCAAAAGTGCAAGTGAAGTCAAATATCCCTGTATCTCACGCATAGCGCACAGGCGCATTGCCTTCCGTGTTTAACCAGCCATATGGCTTGATGTATGTACGAATAGCTAGAGTGATTTTGGTTGCAACACATTGTCCAAATTGCATTACTAAATGCAGGAATCAAAAGCGTCATCCCTCCTTGGTGCTGAACTGGGGACTGCGGCAGGGCCTCCTCTAACATGTTAACTAGGTGGGATGCGTCCCACCTAGTGCCGTGAAGTCCCACCTAGGCAAAGGGAGATTCAATGACGAAAACAACCCCCCAAAAAAATCGCATAGTTGCGGTAGCGGAAGTGGTTTTTCCTTGGAGCGGTGCATTTTTATCAAGAAGGCAAATGGTATTAAGTAGGCAGCACTTACACTGAAGTCAAAGCAACGAGGAAGGCTCAAATATGAAATATTTCTGTTTAACAAAAAATGCATGCCACAAAGCCAGCAATTGGGTCAATTAACGCTGATATTACAAAAAAAAAACATGACATTCTAGACATTTACGCACGCCACAGAGGAGCGGGGCGACGCGAGCCAGGCCGCATGACATGAGTGACGAGAGCTAGATATGCATTTGTGGTCTTCTCTTCGATGTTGCTAAAATGAAGAGACAGACGAAGTTAGATGCCTTTGTAAAAAAGACAAGGTGTATAACGTGAGGGAATGTTGATCGGTTTTCCTCCTCCAGGCGGCACTACCCCCCCTCCCACACATCTTCCCCGAGAAAAAGGGGCAGTTGCCCCCACCCCTGAGAGGTTGCGGGGCCCTTAAGAACCGCACCGTCGTTCGGAAAAATTGCGCCTGACCCGCTAAAAATCCCGCTGGGACCCCAAACATTAACACCGGGGAACCTGAAAAGCACATTGAGGACACCAGGAAGTCGTGCAGGAGCCCCTCTAAATGTCGCCGGGGGTCCAAAATCACACTAAGGCCCCTGAAAATCACATTGGGGGTCCCCAAAAATCGTTCAGTTACCTTTAAGAATGTCACTTTGTGCTCCCGAATGTGTGATCGGGGCCCCAAAAAAGTCGCGCAGGGGCGCCTGAAAATCACGTTGGGGCCTCAAAATGTCGAGCCGGCGCCCAGAAATAGCGCTCAGATCCGAAAATGTCTGGCCGGGCCCGTGAAAATCTCGTTGGGGGCCCGAAATGTCGGGCCGTGGCCACTGAAAGTCACACTGTGGAAGCCAAAAGGTCGGGAACTTGAAACCAGGCTGTAGGCACCAAAAGGTTGGACCGTGACCCCTGAAAATCACGCTGGGGCCCATAAGTCTCGCCGGGGCTCTTGAAAATTACGCTGGGAGGACAAAAAGACTGACCTGGCCCCTGGAAATCACGTTGGGGCCGGAAAGTCGGGTCCGGGCGCATACAATCGCGCTGGTGGCCTCAAAAGTTGGCGCCTGCACACCTGAAAATCACGCTGAGGAAAAAACGTCGTGTCCGTGTCCTTGAAAATCGCACTGGAACCCCAAAAAGACAGGTCGGGCCCGAGATATTTCATTGGGGGCCTCAAAAGTTCGCGCCTAGGCCCCTGAAAATCACACAAGGGGCTCCACAGGTCACACCGGGGTGCACAAGTCTCATCGGAACCCGAAACAAATGAAGCCGGGGCAACGAAAAACAATCCGAACATGACAAATCACTCTGTGGCCCCAACAATCGCGCCAAAGAATCCAAAACACATTGGGCCCCCAAGAACGTACGCAAACGTAAACCTCGCACTTGGGATCCAAAAAAATGACTCCAGGCCCAAAAAATCGTAGTGGACGAAACAAAATCGTGTCGCAACCCTTCAAATTCACACTTGGGGTCCAAAAGGTCGCGCAAGGACCCCAAGAGTCGCAGCTGCCACACACAAATCAATTATTCCCCAGAATACACTCTGCGGTCTCACAAATCGCGTCAATGGCCACCAAAAACCGTCGAGCTCCGGAAAAGAAACTTGCCGAGCCACCAAAAAATCGCACCGGGAGCCAGAAGAATCGTACCGGGGTCCGAAAATGTCGCGCAAAAGCCTTTAAGAAATATAACTCTACCCCTCAAATCACACTGCGACTCGATCGAATCGACCCGAGCATCGGAAAATTAAGACCAGGTCCCGAAAGTAAGTTCCCGAAGGGTCTTTCACGCTGAAGGGTGCCATCGGCTGCACAAAATTATCGATGAACAACTGCAGTGGCGTACCAAAGGAGGAAGATGCCCTGGGGAAACCCAAACAAACCCCACCCCACTCCATCTTGAGTGGGGTGGCCTCCCAAGAATCGTGCCGGTGTCCCCAAAAATTGCGCTGGGGCTCCACAAATTCGCATCGGGCCCTCCGAATTCGCGTAGGGGCTCCGAATAAATATAGCGGGGCCCAAGAAAACTTGCGCCAGGGCAGGAAAAATTGCACCGGGGCCCGCCTAAATCGCGTTGTGGGGTCCAGCTAATTACAAAGCGCCCCATAAACTCCAGGCGGTCTCCCAAATATCGCATTCGGGACTCAAAATTACAGTCGGTAGTCCCCAAAAATTGTGTCATGGCATCAAAAACTCTTGTCGGGGCTCCAAAAGTTTGCGTCGAGGGTTCAAATAAGCACAGCGTGGCTCTAAAAGTCGCATCGGGACCCGACAAAGATCAAGCCGGGGCCTTCCAAAATTAGAAGTGATTACAAAAAAATGTCTGAGCAAGGAAAATCGTTCTGGATCCCCAAACATAGCACCAGATGCCTTCAAAAATCGCGTACGGCCCCGAAAAAAGCACTGGAGCTTGAACAATTGCGGCGGGACACACAAATATGGCGTCGGCGGTTAAAAAAACATGCCGAGATTCGGACATTAATAAAAATTAGAAGAGGTCCCCAAAAAATCGCGTCGAGCGCAGAACACTGGCGTCGGGTCCCCAGAACTACGCACCTGGGCCCGAAAGGTTGGCCCGGAACCCTCAAAGTCATGCTGGGGTTCCTCAAATGTGCGTCAGGGGCCTAAAATAAACACAACAGGACCCTAAGAGCACAACGGGAGGTCGAAAAGTCACCGGACCCTCAAATCGCGCCCAGTCTCACAAAAAGCAGGACTCTCGCAGGGCCCTCAAACATGTGTTGCATTCCTAGATAAACACACCGGGAGCTCTAAAAAGCACCCGAGGCCCTGAAAGCACACCGAGGCAATGAGACCGGATAAGGGCTTAAAAAACAGGCTGGGATCGCAAAAAGTGACATGGACCTAAAAAGAACAAAAGGCGGGCACTAAACAAACACATCGGGCGTTCGAAAACACGCCTGTACCTAACACAATTCATTGGTGCACAAAAAAACAACGAAACCCTAACCAGAATCGTGGTCTTAAAAATGTGCCGGGCCCCTGACAAAAATTGGATGGAGCCTTAAACCATATCCGTAACCGAGGAAAAACGCAACAAGTTCAAGAAATGAACACAGAGCCAGAGGCTCGGTTCGGTAGCCAATCTGGGAGCATACTTAACGAAAGAGATGAATTGCATCAAAAGTCAGGTATCCGGATTTCTTAACGACAGGAAAATGTGAAGAGAACTAATCATTGAATTGCAATTATTGAATTTTCCCAGCGAACCCCATGCGAAGCATTCCATCGCATAAAATATGGCGCAAAAATATCATGTAGCAATTAGCAAATTGTAGGAGGCCTAACAGAAACCGTAGACTCGCACGAAGTGTGGGGAATACGCCGAATGCGCAAGGCACGTGCACGAACGTGCATGTACACGTGCACGAACGTTGGCGTGGATGCAACCGGGCGTTACAAACTGGAATGTCTGAAATTGGAAGATTTTGCATTTTTAAATAATTTGCACAGGTGTAACTTCAGCAGCCTGAGATGACTTATCAAGGGATACAAAAAGAAAAACCATCGAACAAGGTGGGGGAGTTAGGGTTGAAATCCGCTGACTGAGAAACGATGGTGATAGATTGTGCCCCCTCCACAGGAGAATTAAGTTGGTCAATAATCAGTATATAATTTTTTTTAATAGGCCATTTTGCAAAATTATGGTCGAAATCCTGTGCCTTTAAACCAAAAATAGTGGTGGGTTGAGCACCCTGCAAATCCGTTTGCCCTCTTCCATGCAGCATACCCTAGTTACGCCACTAGGGGGGGTTAGGGCTGGGTCTGCGCAGAAAGTTAGCCTCCCAAAACAGGTGGGCTAGATCCGCCAGTGAAGCCATATTATACTGATTAGGTATGAGCAAGAAATCCCACCTCGTGAAAATTCCCTAGAGGAGGCCCTGGACTGCGGGACATGAACAAAGGGCATTGCCTATTTCCCACCAGGGGCGGATGGCGAGCGTTGGCGGCATATATTACGCTGTTTACGATGCAATTCTCGGTTCGGTACGGTACCGAACCGAGATGAGGCGATGTTAGTATCATTTAGAAAGTGATAATGAGTGCATCGAAATATGCGTCTATGTTGATATAGATGCCATGTTAGACGTAAAGACATGAAGACATAAAAGATCAGTGCAACTATGAGCCACAAGGGCCCTGCTTGGTTGCACTTTGGACACTGAACCAGTTGCCCACCAAATCTGTCGATCAACTCTCCCTGGAATACAGAAAAAACAAGCCCCCTATTCTTATAATGATTGTCTATGCCGTTTTTGAAGATGTTCAGTGTGTTGCTACTGACAATGGTTCCTGGCAGCCGGTTCCAGTGTTCGACTACCCTGTTGGTGAAGAAAGACTGTCTTAACCTTGTCCTGCTGTGATTCACTTTAACTTTGAATTGATGACCTCTAATTGCATCATTTCTGTTCAATTCAAACATTTCCCTGAGATATCCCTGTTCCTGACCATGAACAAATTTAAAAACCTCGATGAGATCTCCTCTCAGCCTTCTATATCTAAGTGAAAACATATTCAATTTCTTCAATCTTTCCTCATATGCCAGGTTGCCTATACCATTAACTATTTTTGTTGCCCTCTTTTGTACTCTCTCTAAAAGCCAACAATCTTTCTCATAACTAGGGGACCAAGCTTGGACACAGTATTCCAAATGTGGCCTGACATATGCACAGTAAAGCTTCCTGATGACCTCCTCACTTTTGTATGACACATTCCTCTGTATTGTCCTAAGCATTCTTAGTGCCTTCTTCCTGCCTTCTTTGGTCTGTTCTGATGCCCCCAATTTTGTGTTTAAAATAACACCTAAGTCCTTCTCCTGCTGAGTCACAGATAGTACTTGGCCACCCATCAAGTATGGAGCCTTCATATGCTGCTTACCTACATGCATGACTTTGCATTTATCAAAATTAAACTTTATTTGCCATTTTTCGGACCACTTCACAAGCTCGTCTAAGTCTTTCTGCAGCAAAACCTGCTCATTGTGCCCTGTTATTGCCCTAAAGATCTTCAAATCCTCCGCAAATTTCAAAACCTTACTGCTTAGGCCACATTCAATGCTATTCACATATATAATGAACAATAGTGGCCTCAGTACCGACCCCTGGGGGACTCCACTAAGAACATTTTACCATGATGACTACATGGATGCAAATAGCTGGAAGCTATCTTCACATGTGGCGCAAGCTAAGTTTTGGTTCCCTGTCAACATTCCCAGACTGCAAGTGATTCACCAAAAATATACAGGTCTGGCCGGGCATGACTGTGGTAGGGAATCATTTCTACAGCCGTATGGAAGGCTATTTCTGGGTTGAAATTGTCAATTTGTGATTCGAAAAAATTTGTGGAAATTATACGAGGGAGGGGGATACACCTCAAGCATGTTTTTAGCGTGCATGTCAAAGTATAAAGCTATGCTTGAGAAGCTGGGAGTTGAAAACTAAGGAAATACAAAAATTAGAAAGATGATGGGAAAATAGCGCAGTGTAGGACTTCCAAAAATATTGGGAGAAAGGAGTGGGACATTTTTCCAAGCTGTGTGTCATTTCCCATTGAAATCAGTATCTGTTTGGACAAATGTTGATGACCTACTTCCACGTTCCATTTGTGTCTGTATGAGTTCGTAATTACTATAATATGACATCAGGTAAGCTTGTTAAGATATAAATTGCCTGTGGATGCCAGTTACATAATTTCTATCTCAAGTAGGATTCAGGCTTCTCTAAGATGATTGAGGGCTCAGGCAGCTTCAATCTCACTTTGATCTAGTGTGCACCCAAAGACCTAATAATTATAGGTGGAATTAATGTTGGAACTCAGGCCCACCTTCATTTTTATGGGAAGGCCCACACTTGACCCGAAGGTTTCATTTCAGCTATTATTATGTTGATATACCTACAGTTGAAACAAGCCTGTTGATAAATAACTGTTCGCTCAATTTCGTTGCAATATCATTGTAATTCTAGGCTACAGCATTCAACATGTGCGAAGTCCTAATACGTGTGAAGTTTAACTTTAACTTAACTGACTATATTTAACTGTCGAAATTTCATGGACGGTAATTTTAAGTAAGCAACTGCAGGCAGTGTGATAATACTATTCACGTAAGTGTTGTCAAAACTATTTATCTTTTTCGTGTCACTATAATGATGGTATTTTGAAATGCATCTTGATGCCATTAATTTATGTAGCTGCAGGTGAAGCAGTGAGCACCAGTTGAGTTTCCTAATGACTTATGGTTAAGGGTGAAGGTGATGGGGTAGGTTCAACCTAACCTATGCTAACCTAGCCCGACCTAGCCTAGCCTAGCCTAACCTAACCCAACCTAACCCAACCTAATCTAACCTAAACTAACCTAACTGAACCTGGTCTAACAAACTTGCCAATTAATAACTGCTCCGCTCAATATGACTGCAACCACTGGATATTTCGGTTGCAGCATTCAAACTTTCTACAGCCTTGGTATGTGCAAGGTTGAAGTTATTTTGCTGTCATTAACATGGATTTTAAGGAAGAAATTTAGGCTAGTGCGATAATGCTATTTATGTAAGTATTTTCCATGCGATTATTTTTACATTAGTGCTACTGATAGTATTTCAAATACTATCAGTGTAGTATGTAGTGTAATATAATTAATTGTTGCACCTGAAGGTGACGTGGTGAGCAGGGGTGGAGCTTCCTATGATTTTCGTGGAACCGGGACCCACCATCTTTGCCTCGGCCCAACCAAGTCCTGGTTTTATTTTCATGAGATCCATTATCATGAGATGTGGGCTCCACCCATAGCACTCAGCATGTGCATTATTGTTGCCCATGGTGTAGAAAAGCCACTGATGGCATGCATACTAATAATTTGCCATTTTGGACACTTCACACATGTTAAGAAAGGAGATGGGTCTTAGCTGCTGCAAAAGGTTGTAAGAAGGTTATAACATATAATTGTACATTCTGAAATCACACTATGATATTAAGTGCAAGTATGGCATTACTAGCCTTTGATACCTTCAATGTAAATGCAAAGCTGGGTCAAGGTGCATTCCATGGAATATTTGTGCCAAAATTACAGTTGATGCTAAATTCATTGCAACAAAGGAAGTCTTCTCGTCAATAGAACATCACATTGGATTGGCTTGTGTGAATGCAATCACTTAAACAAATTATTGCTGTGTTCAAATAGGTATTTCCGTGTTGGATACATGCGAAGAAAAAAAATGAGTGAATATTTGGTGTCAGTGTCATAGTGAAATTTCTATAAATCACCCAAAAACCATTGATCTTGACCTTGATGGTAATAATGATAGCCGACAATAAATATGTCCGTTCAATTAACTGTGGCAAATGTAAAGGACTGCTCACTATTTATTATGAGGGGAGGGGTGAGGTAACTTCCCCTCCCCGAATGTGCTGAGCTTTAGCATGGGTCTGTTGTCATTGAATGTGAATAATTGCAGAAAAAAATTGCATCTCCTTAATCATTTTGGAAATATTCCGCCCATGGCAGATATATATGTATGCACGAAAATGTCATTCAGATTATGCTGTCGCTCGTGGCAAGGCGCATTCGAACCTACCAAAGGGGTGCCTTTGGCCGCAAAATTCCGTGGGGAGGGGGTGTAGTTGGGCTTCTACGAGGGGGCCTCTTGTTCCTATGAGGGAGGCGCGCCATTCTCTGATTGAAAAACTACTACATGAATTTCCCCTTGTGATAACCCATCGATATTTGGTAACTTAGATATCTATTTGTTCTGCGTGCAGTGCAGTGGCAAGGGAACTATCTCAAAGTCGTGCGGGAAGTGCTATTTTGGAGTCGATTCTTCCCATCATCGTTGCAGCCATGATTTTTTTAAAAGAGGGTGACCAAAAAGGTAATGAAAAGGCACAACATCCGGCGCGCAATGCGGACCGGATGCTGCGTATTAATCCAGCGTATTTTCGGTTCCTAAGAGGCGACCTCCTCGGCTGCGCATCTGTTTTCTATGCAAAGCCTATCAGGTCTATGCTGAACCATTGCAGCTGGATCGGAACCCGAAAAGAGCAGATTTGATAAAACGCTGTAAAATTTGGTGGAAATGCTGAAGCTGAACAAATTCGGTAAAACGTGCTTAATTATGATTACAGCTGTTTATATTCTGCAATCGTACTCGAAATGAACGGTGTTCTCTCTATCCCATCAGCGCCATTGCTGCATTACTTACTCTGCTACAAATTTAGATGCAACCAAATTACTGCCAAAACATGCAGCTTTCTACATAGTACGAACTAGTATATTTGGTTACTAGCGGGACCAAGTACTTTTTAAAATTGTATCGTAAACAGCGTATATGTTTCCCCAGTCCGCTCGAGAATATCGCCGGAGACCTCTTTCCTTGAACAAAGAACATGATTATTTGGGGAAAAATAGTGATGAAAGTTAGTTAAAGGTAGCTAATCTTGAGGTGAGTAGTAGGATGTTTGGAAAATTATACTATATTATGCGATTGTTGGTATGGCCTTGAACACTCTTGGGTATATGCATATAAGACAAAGAACACATGCAAGCCTGTGTCAAGAAAATATCATAAATTGGCGCCGAAATTGTTGTCGGACGGTGTTTCCATGGCATGCATAATATCAAAAACCAAGAAATGCATAGCTAATGAAGGAAACTACAAAAGAAAGCCCAGCTTCAAGATATATAATGCAATATTACACATTACAATAATCCTGGGTAATTGTACGCATATTAGCAGACATCGATATCCTATATGGAACTAAAATAAATTGCCGTACTCCTTGATTAGTGAAAGAGCGCCCGAAGGGATCTCGATTACGTTGGGAACGATTCTCCTCCTCCAGTTAGTTTCAGTAAATAGAGGTGAAGAGATTTGGCGGGGTCCGTTAGCATTGGAAAACAATAATCGTGGGGACTGGCCTGCCTATTCGACCCTGTTTTATGCCGACCACATGCACTCATTATTTGTTGGGTGGCGACCGCATTCACAAATATATAACTCACCACTCACACTTCCCTTACTTACACTTCACTTCGTACACGGAGGCGCGTTTGTCGTTCGATGGGGTTTGTCCTCGGTCTTCACGAGCGCGCACCTCTACGGCTGCAGCCACCGCTGGTGATGTTGCTGCTCCTGCTGTGGTTGCGGATGTGGTCGCAGCTACAGCTGTGGCTGCGGCTGGTGGTGGTGGTGGTGGTGGTGGTGGTGGTGGTGGTGGTGGTGGTGGTGGTGGTGGTGGTGGTGGTGGTGGTGGTGGTGGTGGTGGTGGTGGTGGTGGTGGTGGTGGTGGTGGTGGTGGTGGTGGTGGTGGTGGTGGTGGTGGTGCTGCTGCTGCTGGTGCGGTCGCGGCTGCGGCTGTAACTGCCGCCCTGGGTGTTGGTTGTGGTGCATATGCTGCCACTGTTGCTTGTAGGCGGATGGCATTCAGCGTCATTTTGATGACGTTCGCTGGATAACCGTTGGCCACAAATGTTGCCGTTAAATTAGTTGGCTCGTAATTCAGCTCCTGTAGTCACTGTACAGTGTGTGTTAGGCATCGTATAAGCCAGACGTCATCGTTGAATGAAGAAGCGAAACAAACTGTCTGTATATTTGGTGCCGTTGGCTTCCGCTGCACAATGGTTGTCAGGCGGTGCTCGGTGCTCTGTGCGATTACGTCCGGAAATGACAGTCTGCCACTCTTCTCCTTCTCCATAGTGAACTTAATCGCGTCACGCCCGCTGTTGAGGACTCGTAATTCCATCAGGCTGTCTGATTTTCCAGCAGAGCATGAAAGTGTCATCAACGTAGCGACGCCACAACTTGGGCCCTTCGGAAGCTTCACTGAGGATCTTTTACTCTAGATACTCCATAAATGCGTTTACCAGTACCACAGACAGGCTTAGGCCCATGGGAGACCATTCGTTTTGCACACATAAGCGGTTCATTCATCCGAAGTAGCGACAATCGAAGCAGGTCGACATT